>BGPT01002287.1:4543-20790 GCA_003297045.1 Symbiodinium sp. clade C Y103 | reverse complement strand
TTTCACTGCCAAGGAACTAGTAGAAATGAGCCAATTTGCACACTTCCAAGAAGAAGAACCAGCACCAATGTCCTAGTGTCCCTAGTGTCCCAGCAGAAATTGCAAAGGGGTGCAAAGATAGAGTGCTGAAAAAGGCGGAAGGCGTGAGAGCTGTTCCAAGTGTAGAGCCACTTACTATCAGCTTGAGTACGTGCTGCAAGTTATTACAGGGTACTCAAACTATCGACGAAGACCGCAGCCATATTTGCTCAGCAGTAAGTTCAATTACCCCAAAAACACTTGAAACACCTGCATCAAGACTACTAAACCGTGTTTACCCAGCTTGGCTCATCTGTTCAAATCTTCTATATCAACTTCCCTTCAACCATGTATTGTTTTACGAATATTGGGGCGTTTTTGAATCACTGTTTGGCCTCAATTGAGCCTCTTCTTGCAAGACCGTTACTCGGAGGTGGCGCGTCTCAAAGAGTGAAAGACAATGGCAGCACACTACGAGCTAAAGATCTACTTGGCTACTACTCACAGCTTATTAGATACGATTCCTTTGGAAGGTGAAGGAAACCCAACCTTTGCCGAAGTGAAAATCAAACTGGCGGAAAGACACCCTGCTAGGTGCTCGACCAGGACGCAGCTCCTCTACAAGTACAGCGTGCTACAAGATGATGAACACATATCTGAGTATCCAGAAATACTTGAAGAAGGAGTACTATGTGTGGAATCCCCTGCCAGAGCACCTACAAGGACGGAAGGCCTTATGCTACATCATGCGCTGGCTGACCGTGACAAGGAGTTAGTGCTACAANCCCTGCCAGAGCACCTACAAGGACGGAAGGCCTTATGCTACATCATGCGCTGGCTGACCGTGACAAGGAGTTAGTGCTACAAATGCTCAGGGAAGGCATTCACCCAGGTCCTTTGATATCATCAGATGATGGAAGTACGCACAATCTCCTCCAAGTGGCTCTGGTAGGTGATTTTACCCATGAGGGTCAGGCCTCAACTGACGGCCTCTGTCCACAGCTCACTAAAATTCTCATCGAAGCAAGAGCAGAAGTGGACCTCATAGACGACAGCGGCATCACCCCTCTCATCCTTGCCACGACCATGGANCTGTCCACAGCTCACTAAAATTCTCATCGAAGCAAGAGCAGAAGTGGACCTCATAGACGACAGCGGCATCACCCCTCTCATCCTTGCCACGACCATGGAGTACCCTGCCGGTATCCAAATGCTGCTCAGCAACCGAGCTAACCCAAATCTTACAGATCAGCTCTATGAAGAATCCCCTCTCCACTATGCTATACAGCATAACAGTGAGGCATGTGTACAGCTCCTCCTTGAGGGGAGGGCAAACCCGCTGCTCAGTAGTGAAACTTCGGAGCAGCTAACTCCCCGTGAGCTTGCAGAGTACAGATATAGATTCAGAATGTGCTCACAACTCATTTATCGTCTTTTAACAGTGAGTAGATAGACCTGAGGATCAGTGCGAAAGGCGCAAAATCTAGAAAGGTCGAGAGGGGGTATCACCCTCAATCTTTTACGCAGAGCTAGGGCCAATGAAAGAATAATAAATATTCTAGACACATTATAGATTATCTAGTGGATCAATTAGGCCCTGTAGTTAAGGTAGTGATCCCCTCCAATGTCCGACAACAGACGCTCAACTATGATGTCCTACGCTTGGAGCAATACAGCTGGCTCATGCCCGAACTTTGAATTCAATTTAAAAAGTATTGCATGCCCAANGAGCAATACAGCTGGCTCATGCCCGAACTTTGAATTCAATTTAAAAAGTATTGCATGCCCAACCGATACAGACAACATAGAAGTACATGTGAGTAACTACTTATCACTCGGAAACGCATATACTAAAAACCAGGTTGCTCGGAGGTTGCCTGGCATATAAATTGCCCGCCATGGAAGATGGATTTCCGGCAAGGCAGAGGCAGAATCCTGACTGGCTCATGGACGTGGACTACATTGCATGTAGCGATGCGGTACTTCCGGATCACCTTGACAGTGAAGAGATCTCAGTGAGAGGAAAGCCAGTCACAGTCTTCCACCTTCCCGTGACACAAAACGGCCAGAAAGGAACTATCTACATCCTCTGCTGCCCTGACATGATACAAGGAGCGAATCCCCACCCACCTTCTGGATGGGCCGAGTTATTGTGCTTCCCTGATGATCTCCAAAAAACAGTACTCTGTGGCCAACACCTAGTTCGCATCACTGAGGGTCAACATCACCTTGTACACGAGTCTGGCATTGTCGTCTATGGAACCAACAAGAGGCGCAGATCCAAACTTGCGAGGCTCCTGGCCGGAGAAGCATNTCACCTTGTACACGAGTCTGGCATTGTCGTCTATGGAACCAACAAGAGGCGCAGATCCAAACTTGCGAGGCTCCTGGCCGGAGAAGCATGGTTCGAATCCCGCAAGAAAATTACTTCTTTTGAGCACGAACACACGACTGTGTCCTTTGAAACCATACCCTTTTCATCTTGTGGCGACTTAGGATATCAGGAAGGGCCAAAGGCCCCTGATTACCTAGGTGAGCAAGCCACACAGAAAAGAGTGATATTGCCCACAGAAGATTTTAACAGTCCATATATCTGGGCTGCTAAGGTAATGTTTGATGCTCTCACGGCTGTGCAGCAATCGATAGCAAGGGCGGAAGGGCTGCTGAACGCCATAGAGCAACCTGATGACGTTACTCAAAAGGCAACCCTGATGGACATTAGAACTCATATTAACAAATCCAAAATGGAAGTTGCCTTTTTATTGGAACAATTCACTCCTATTGCCCAAAGGGGCAGCTGCGAGGTTATGCTTGAAGTATGATGGATGGTGCTGCATTAAGAATGGCCCAATCCAAAGTGTCCACCTTAGCCAACAGAGAGCGAAACCTCATCGAGCTAAAAAGGGGGGAGGTACCAGTTCCTAATACTTCCACCTCATCACTTTGTCAGGAGCAGTCCCAAAGTCGACCAAAATCGGGTTTGTTTTAATGCCTGTGCAGGAACTGCTACTTGAAAATGCATTGTGATCAAGCTTTGCGCGGATGCATCACCTAATCTGATACTGTGGCTCAAGGGTGGTTATTCGGAGATTGCCACCCACCCCAAATAGCTCTGAAATAGTTGCAGCAGATCTGGCGATATTGACAACTTCACAAACTTAACTAATTTAATCCCACTAACTATTGCTCTGCCAATTTACTACTCTCTTTTTGTTGTGGACCCATCACCTAGGACATCTGGTTGAGTCATGGATCGCGCCCCAGATCTCCCTCTGGCGCAACGGGTCACTGCCCTGTCGCTATGCCTTGGTGCCCTATCAGACCTTCATGGCAAGCTTCACACAGAACTTCACAGCCTGGAAGAACAGCGAATCCTCTACCCAGAAGTTCAGGAAGCCTTAACGACAGCATCTCAGGCAATGGTAGCGGCAATGACGCTATTGAAAGACAGGGTAGAAGATATGAATGCCATTGTTGAAAGGCAGCAAATCCAACTCATTGGAGCTAGCCAGCGCATCCTACCAAGTCCTCCGCTCTCGATTAGAAATCTCCGTCGGCATGATCAAAGTCAAGAAAGCCAACCAAGCCACGGAGGAACCCTAGATGAGGAATCAGTTATTCAATCAGCAGCAGGAACCAGCACCAACCCTTTAGCGTTAGTACTGGCACCAGCTCCATGTGCCAAGGCGCGAACCAATCCAACGTGCAGCCCAGTGCCAGAGAACCAGAGCTCCCCTGGAGGGCTGGAAAGCAATTCTAGGCCAAGGTTGTCAATAGTTGAGCGCAGCCTCCTGTTTATAGCCAGGGCAGAATCTGCGCCTGGAAGATCATAGCTGGGAAGACTCAGCTTCAGTGTGTCCTTTATAGTTGAAAAAGTTGAAAAAGTTACGTGCTCACATGAATAAAGTAGCTTAACGAGCATGGCAGTACTCATAGCACCTTCTCAGCGACATAGAGCAGCGTTCATAAGCAGACACAGAGCACCTGGAGACACCTTCAGCCCTGCCGAATTTATGGCTCAAGCAGCATCCCTTCCCCCATGCCAGAATAAATCCAGGTTGCTCGGAGGTTGCCTGGTTCTGGAGGGGGAAGTAATTCACAATCCCCCTTAAGGAAGTCACGGATATACTACCCATAACAATTACGTCTTAATAGCGGGAACCCGAAATCCAAGATGTTACCCATGGCAGAGGCTCCCGTCGGAGAAGGTAGAAGCTGGTTACCAATCCCGCCGCACACTCCACAGGTCAGAGTGAAATTACTGCAGTCGCACTTGTATAGACTTTATGACACTTTGACGGACGTTGTGGTGCTACTTGACCTCCGGGAAGAAGTCCCACTAGGTTACTTCCCGGAGAACACAGAAGAAATTGAAAGGAGCAAAAACCACTTGAGCGCAGCCGTCAAACTGCTAGAACTGCAGGTGGAACTAGCCAGGTGTCGGAGTGAAGAGGCCCAGAGTGACAGTTATGGTACTGAGCTACAGCAGTTGGCCCATAGTGTACTGAAGTCAGTGGAGCCAGGAAGATTATCTTCTGAGCCACACTGGCCTCTCTGGGCAGCTCGCATGAGAGAAGTTATACTCAATCAGACTGCCCGTCAACAAAAAGTTTGTGTGGCATGCAACAGCGCANTCTGAGCCACACTGGCCTCTCTGGGCAGCTCGCATGAGAGAAGTTATACTCAATCAGACTGCCCGTCAACAAAAAGTTTGTGTGGCATGCAACAGCGCACTGGAGGACCAAGGCAAAATTCATGTCTGCCCGGTGTGCAGAAGAACATTACAAGCTGAGAAAGTGCCTCCTTTGAAGCACTCTGCCAGAAGATGCACTATGCTGACACCAGCGGGGCTGATCATTCTATGGATTTTAGTCCAATCTGACAANAGCTGAGAAAGTGCCTCCTTTGAAGCACTCTGCCAGAAGATGCACTATGCTGACACCAGCGGGGCTGATCATTCTATGGATTTTAGTCCAATCTGACAATGTTCCAGCACCTCCTAAACATAGCGACAAGCAGGCATCATGCAAGGGCCAGCCAGCCGTCTTAAAGTTTGTACATTTCTTCCTAGAGAGCAGTCCAAGAGCGCTCCACTGCCGCCATGCTTGCCCAGGAGATCGAGGCCATTGGTTGCCAAGTACTAGGCCATCCACGACAAACGTTGAGGAACCTGACCACAGCAAGGTGTATAGCTGCCTCGATAGCCTTGACTGAATCGAGAATCAGTCTCACCAGTAGAGCTCGGTGTCCAAAGCTAGTGCTAGGAAAAGGGACAGACATAACTGTGCAAAGAAATAGGCTGCTGAGCCATGTTATTGCAGTAGTTCTGGTTCCTTACACCTGCACTCTTTTGCCCATACCACCGGAATGACTCCACACTGCAGCATGACCCATCTTAGCTCAAATAAGACAAACGCTTGAGGTTTGGCGCAAAGATTTATGATTGCCTGACTGTAAGTAGCTAGAAGGCAGTCATACAGCAGGTTGCTCGGAGGTTGCCTGCGACAGACTGCCGGCATTAGGCGATATCATCCACCATTTCAATACCCCGCAAGAGTGCTACGTATCCCCGCTAACTGTGAAGAGAAACCCAAAGAAAAATGCTCTAATACACATTCATGACGCAGAACTCAGCACAGCACAGCCTGACAGTCTTGCCTCATGGCCTCGAACACTGCTGCTGGACCGCGTTTGCTGGGCGTTATCGAGCAAGAGCTAGCGATACTTTGTGATATGCCAATTCCCGACCAAGCCAAGCAATTATGGGTGGTGTACCACACCGCAAGGTGCACTCAAGCTCTGTCCTTTGCCATTGAGGAGGAGGTACTAAACTGCACAGCTGGCCTCATAGCGGAGTTTGCTCAAGAGCTACTTCAACTACCACGATCAGAAACCTTTGCCATGCGCATCGCTTTCTATCCCTCCAGAAGAGAACTCAGGTATAATCTCTCAGCCAACGAGACCATCATGCAGCTAATGAACCAACGGGAAGNATCGCTTTCTATCCCTCCAGAAGAGAACTCAGGTATAATCTCTCAGCCAACGAGACCATCATGCAGCTAATGAACCAACGGGAAGTCATGCCGGAAGCTGTCGTCCTCGAGATCCATGAGAGTGAGGAAGTGAGCCACCACGTAGCCCAGACAGCGCGCAACACTTGATGATATCAACCGATATTGAGGCAGCCAGTCAAAAATGAGCGTTGATATCAGCCTGTAATTAACTCAAGTGCATGGAAAGAAACAGGTTTCTAAAACGCTCAGACCTCCTTTAGCTCATACTCAGTTGCCAGATCCCTTCTTGGCCCAAGAACATGCAAGGTCACAGGTGAGATCACATAAGCGAGACTATAATCAACATAGCATTAACAAGCTTGACCAAATTTTGCTGGTATTACTGATGGAGCAGGCTGTCCGAAGGCGGTCCCCGAAATCGTAGCGCTATACCCCCGCATAACCTTTATACAACACACCGAAGGGTGTATGGCACATGTCTTAGGAACGCCAAGGCGCAGGATAAGTGTGCAAGGATTCCCCTAGCTATCCCATGTGACACATTGCTAAAGCCACGTGGCGTAACTGAGAAGGATAGGAAGTGACCTTGGTCTATGAGCCATGGAAGATAGACCTGAAGCGGCAGGTGCAGCTCCTGATCCAAGTCCCTTGGACATGGAAGTCAATGAAAAGCTGGACGAAGCAATCTGCAAAGTTCAGGCATTGATGCATGCAAGCGCAGAGTCGTCGCAAATGAGTACTACCTCTCCCTCCTTCAGCTATGCCAAGATCGCACATTTAGCCCTGCTCCTGTGCCGTTCGGAGCTAGCAAAAGAGACCTCGCTAGACACTATCTCGAAAGGCAGTTCGCAGGAAGCAATTCACCAAGGAGGCAAGTGGTCTAGGCTGAGAGCTAAGCAGCACCGAGAAATTACAGCTTCCATAGACCACCTTAGTGACATGCTGCACGCACCAGAGGCCTCCAACAAGGAGACATCTCAGTTCCCTGACGAATTGATACCAGCTGCTAAAGTAGCCAAAGCCTTGTTAGTGCAAATGCAGGTAGGTTTAGAAAGATAATGTGCAAAATTTTGAAAATGGCGAGGCTGCTGCAATGCTGTATGCATAAACGAGCATAAAGCCCATCATGCCGCCATTCCTCTCTAGCAGTGAAAGAGCACACTGTTGCCCACTCAAGTGTATAAAAGGAAAATACTGCCTTGGTTGTGGACTGTACAACCTCATATTGCTACATTTCTGCACTCTTTCTGGCATCCCTTTGGCTCAAAAAGCTTCAGGCAGTGGAACTATTTTCTTGCATCGTTATTTTGGCACAGATGTATAACCAACAATTTAATACTTAATGCTGAGTCGTAAATAAAGTTTTTGCAAAGTAAAGATCAGAATACTAATATAATGAACGCCTGCTGTCGTGCCAGGTTGCTCGGAGGTTGCCTGGATTAATAGTGGGACGTAGCCATCCAATAAGACCCAGCCATGGAACAGAGCTCTACCCTGGTTAGCCGACGGACAGCGGAAACCAGCTATACTCAAGAGCAGTCTATCACAGTGTACGCTCTAAAAGATGGCGACATCAATATGAGCCACTTGGTGCGCTACCACTACCATAAGGATGTTCCGTACTACACGCTGGAGTTCATACTAGTATGGCCCACCACACAGGGACTGGAGCAGCTTTACTGCAGACACTTCTTTGCAGTCGATAACGAACTCTATGCAAAGGATCTTCCCCCGGGATGGGGGGGACTAGCAACAGTACCTATTGCATCGTATCAGTCTGCATTGCTCTGGCCTGAAGCACTATCCTTTCCAGCAGCGCTCAATGCTGGTACACACCAGCGGAGCGACAATTAGTGGGGATAACACAGGAGAGACAAACCGTCTAGCGTGGCATGTAGCATATCATGAGGCGGCTGCCCTCAACATCGAGACCCTCAACGAGCAGATCCATTTCGATACANGCATGTAGCATATCATGAGGCGGCTGCCCTCAACATCGAGACCCTCAACGAGCAGATCCATTTCGATACAGAAATGTCAACCATGATAAGAAGGTCCATGCCTCCCTCGTCCACATCAGCATCAGTGCCAGAGGCGAATAGATCATACTCAGCCCCGACAAACCTTGCACTAGGGCGAATCTGGGTTCACTTGCAAAGCGCCCTACAGACAGCTGATACTTCCCAGGAGCTTGACAATGTGAAAGCGGATCTTGCTGAGGTAAAAGACAGAGTGCAGTCAATCTTGTTTCTAATGCACTCTCTCTAGTTGGGAACACGTGTGGTTTCGTCAGAAGGGCTCCCTATATCAATTCTTACCGCCATTAGGTTTGCGCACGCCGCTGGNGTTTCTAATGCACTCTCTCTAGTTGGGAACACGTGTGGTTTCGTCAGAAGGGCTCCCTATATCAATTCTTACCGCCATTAGGTTTGCGCACGCCGCTGGTTTGTTGTTTCAGTTGTCGTGTTAGCCGGGCACGCCAACGACTTGTCACGCTCTGGTTTGTTTTCCCGTGGTTTTCAAAACTTCACCGACAAACATGTGAGAAACTTGCAAGTCAAAAATCCGTGCAACTGAGATGACAAATGAAGTGCAACATCCAAGGATCCGCCACTCCTTTTTCTTGCTGAGTCNCAAACATGTGAGAAACTTGCAAGTCAAAAATCCGTGCAACTGAGATGACAAATGAAGTGCAACATCCAAGGATCCGCCACTCCTTTTTCTTGCTGAGTCGGGGGCAATTGCTCAAGTTGGTTGGCTATAGCGTTTTCTTTCAAGTTCACGACAGCACCACACAAATTCGTATGTGCTGCCCCATTTGTTCTTTCTAGCCAACCCATTTTTCTTGGCTTTGTTTCCTCCCNCGTTTTCTTTCAAGTTCACGACAGCACCACACAAATTCGTATGTGCTGCCCCATTTGTTCTTTCTAGCCAACCCATTTTTCTTGGCTTTGTTTCCTCCCCCATTCAAGCAAGCCAAAAAGAAAGCCTCACACGCACTTCCGGATTTCCTGGGCTAACTCCAAGTCGAATCTGTCTCTCATCATGAATTTCATTACGCATGGCGGCAGGTCAATTTCGCCTCCAAAGTGTGCTCCAAGTTTTTCACACAGTTCAAGAGCCTTCCCTCTGGACGGAAGGTCTGAAGGGTTGGAGGCACTAGCCACCCTCTCACACCATGCACTGAACGGTAAAACTGCATCAAGTAAACTCAAAAGGGAAACCATCAAAAACATTGCAAGGGAAGGGGAGCTACGCTTTATGAGAGTCATCCTGCTGGCCTCATTGTCGATGAAAGCAATTCCGTAGCGCTGGTTCAGTTCCTTTCGAAGGCGCCATCTGACACATATGTATGCGTACAACTCAATTTCACATATGAGCTGGTCGCCCACGGTGTTCAGCCAAAAGCGGATGAGTTCCTCAGGTACCTCACCTGCGTACACTTCCTTCTTGCCAGATAGAGGGTCAAAAACCAGCGCCCCCCACGTCCCTTTCAAATTTTCAAAAGCTCCATCACTGTAAATTATCCATGGAAGGTCTGAGTCCTGTACCGTGATCCGTCGCGGCTCAACTGATTCTGTCACAAGCTCCAAAAAGTCGCAGACCCTTTGCACCTCTTTCGGGGCTATCCCTCTGTTGTGAGCCCAAGAGTTCAAAGCATGGGTTCCTAACTTAAACTGGTGGCCCAAAACGAAGCCTCCTGCAAAGTTCATCAAACCAGCCAAAGATGCTACGACCGATTTATCCTTCCCATGGTCATTCCGCACTTGTTTGATAAGTTCCAGGATTCTTTCAAGGCGTCCCGGTTTGTTCTTTACCACAAGCACACCGTTCCAAAGCAGCTCCAAATTGTACTGAACCGCCAAAGCAATTGGTAAGGGGCCAAAATCCACAGCCTTCTTCCCTTGGACTGCATGTCGCCATCCCAGCACATTCAAAAAGGAATCCATAATTTTCGAAGTCAGTTCACACAGAGGGCCTACTTCAAAAACCGGGTAGTCATCGTAAAATACCGATGTCAGAAATCCAAATTTGTGGACTCCGTGCTGCAGTGAACTCTTGTGAATGGGTACCTGCTTGTATGCTTTGCTCAGGTCAATGCATCGCCCAAGCCACTCCGGTCTGCAAGACATTGATTCATGCCAGGGTCCCTGCAAAACCTCTCCAGTGCTCAAGTGGACCACTACCCTTTCAGAGTCAGCCAGTACTACCATCAAAAACCTCAGAAACCCCACAATGAAGTCCGTGTCCTGCAACGCCAAATATGAGCTGGATGAATAAGCAGCATTGATTCTGGAATCTTTGTAATTGTCGATGACTCGGATTTTCCGCTCTTCACCTTGGTACAGGCAGAACCTTTTGGTCAGGCTCCATTGGTCTGTGCCAAGCTTGTCAGTCACCTGCATTTCATTGTAGGGGCCTTCAAGGAAACCCGCAGTGACTTCGTCCATGCTTTCTTGCAGCAAGTCACCTTGTTGCTCCAGCTCATCCTCAGTCATGGGCTTTCCCATGAGAGCCCGTCTCCTCCAAATGGCTTGATGGTTCAGCTGTTCCACTGTCATAGTAGCGGGAGCAAATTTCCGAGTATACAGTTGCGATTCCTCTTCAGTTCCCGTTAATTTGACTCCATGTTCCATGTAGTCGCAGACGGTCATATCTGGGAATTCAGCCTGCTCCAGCAGCTTGCGCCATAGCACCAGCGCCTTGCCTTCAGTAACCCTGTTGGTGTGGGGTTCCATCAGTTTCCTCAAGTTCTTCTCCTCCTCAGCCAGTTCAATTTTCATCCGCATCACCTGCTTTAATGCAGCTATCCTCATTTGAGCCACTTCATGCGTCCCCTTGGTGCACAAGAGAAATAAATTCCTTCGAAGCACGTCCGGCACCACGTTGAACTCCAGCGCAGGGTGTCTCAAATGGATGGCCCTATCAAAATGGTCTTCCGGCGCAAAATACATTCCGATGTTGTACTTGTAATACCCTTCAGGGGTATCGCCATCCCTTTCAGCTGGGCCTGTGGCCTCATCCCCCCGTGTGCCAGGCACAGCAAGAATTTTGAAAGAGCCGGAGGAAGGGACTACATCCGAAAAATAGATATCACAGTATTCAGGCACCAGTTGATGGCCTTGCTTGTGTTGTTTGTCGGCCTGTTGCAACAAGTTCAAACGAAATTGCTGTATGGTGTTGACAAAAAGTTCAGCGGGCAATTTGGCAACAACGGCAGAAACCATGCGAGAGGCCAAAAGCCGTGGGTATTCTGCTTCAGCTGCAGTATTGAACACCCATTGGGCATCAACTTTGCTTACTTTCCAGTTTGCATGAGTGTGGGAGCCATCGCATCGGACTCCAAGATGATCAAAAATCGTTGGCGTGCCCTTCAATCGAGTGGTTTTTGCAAAATCACTGCCGTGTTGACATGCATCAAAAGTTGTGTCTGTCAAGTCAAAATACCATGCAANAAATCGTTGGCGTGCCCTTCAATCGAGTGGTTTTTGCAAAATCACTGCCGTGTTGACATGCATCAAAAGTTGTGTCTGTCAAGTCAAAATACCATGCAAGATACTCTTTGTGGTTCCGCTGCTTCACCAGTATGGCCAAAATAGCCCATAGCCAAGAACGTTCAGGGTTTTCCAGTGTCACCCACAAACCCAATGTGAAAATAAGGAAAAGGACATGTTCAGCAGTCGCATAAACTTTGTTTGCAGCAGTCACCCTGTGCTGTTCAGAAGGTGTTAAGTCTGGGAGCCCGAGCAAATGGTTCTGGTCCCGCAACGGACGAGGCTGGGGCGCCCCATCAATCCGGAGGCGTTTGGCCACGGGTTTTTCCCGTGCGCGGCTTGCTGTACCACACGGTAACCCCATGTGAGTCCACTGGGGCNGGCTGGGGCGCCCCATCAATCCGGAGGCGTTTGGCCACGGGTTTTTCCCGTGCGCGGCTTGCTGTACCACACGGTAACCCCATGTGAGTCCACTGGGGCTTCAAAAAGCGGTACATGTCTGAAAGAAGGTGCTTAGATTCATCCCTTGACAGATCCAGCATAAAAATCTTTGACTTTGGAGAAAATCTGTTTAATTCATGGTCAATTGCAAACGTCTGAAAACCTTGCTTCGAAGCTTCGGACGATAGCACTGCACTGCCTGCACACAACTCAACAAAGATTGCATGGTCCTTGGATGACAAAGTTNCTTCGAAGCTTCGGACGATAGCACTGCACTGCCTGCACACAACTCAACAAAGATTGCATGGTCCTTGGATGACAAAGTTGTGGGCACACCTGGAGTCTCTTCTTGTAGTCAATGCCCACACTCAATGTATGGGCGCTTCTTGCCACAGTTCTTGTAGTAACACATATGCACTCCCATGCCACAAGAAGCTGCTTTCTGTCTCTTGCAAGTGCCGTTGTTGTAATGAAGGCAAATGAACTTGTTTTGCTCTGTTTTCGATACGCAGTTCGGTGGCAAGTTCTGCAAAAGTTCTTTGACAGTTGGGGCACCTTCCAATTTCCTCTTAGTCCCTGACGGTTGGCCTTTCGACCCACCTTTTGGTGAACCACCTTTTGGTGAACTGGGCTTAGCAGGAATTGGCTTAGGTGTCTCAGCTTTCGGCTGACTGCCAGGCAAGGGAGTCATGAAACAAAGAACTGTGGGAGACGTCATGAGTGTCTGCATCTCTGAGTCCAAGGCTGGCGGTTGCCCAACTGTTACCTTAAGCTTACCTCTGGTGTTCTGTGACAAGAAACTCCAAAGCTCTTTGTCTGCTGCCATGATCTGCTGCACTGTGACGTACTTGTGACCCGAAGGGGGTTTGCGCATCAAAGCCTGAATCATAGAACTGTGCCATGCCTCCATCACGTCAAAAGAGCAAAGCTTGATCTGATCAAAGGCCAAGGCTTTCCTAGTCAAACATTGTCGAAGTCTGAGTTCGCCCGTGACGTCGCATTGCAGCTGGGCATCAGATTTGGTTACCTTGACATTTCCCTGGGCGTCAAAGCTCAACTGTTGCTCACTCTTCGAGTTCTGAATCTCATCATGCCTAGAAACACATTTCTCAGGAACTAGGTAGGTTACAACTCCATCTTCTAACATGGCTTGAACCCTGTCCGTCAGTGTGTGTGCAGGTTCAAGGAACTGGTCGTAGACTAAGCCTTTCAAACGCTCCTTCTGCTCTTCAACACGGACTAAACGCTCAGCCAACGGAATTGACTTCGGAGTGTCATTGGGATTTCTTTGCAATTTATTCTGCAGCTCAGTGATAGTCAGTGTGTAAGACTCGAACCACAAGCGCCTCAAAAGGACCATCTCCTGAGGTGTCAACGGAGCTCCTCCTAAGAGTGCCACAAGCGCTTCCCTAAGTGGAGCGTCATCCCCTGAAGTCGGGTTCACACTGCAGATGTATGCCAATTTACCAAATGTATCAACTCCAGCACGAGTCAATCTATTGACAAGCTCCTCTTGCATTCCAATCTCACTTGCACGTGATTTGAAGCTCGCCACAGATTCCATTGAAGCCATGGTCGCATTCACGAGTTCTCTTGCAAAGAAAGGATGGTTAAAAGTCGAATGCAAACATGAGCATCTGAAGTGGAATTGATTGTCATGAAGTGTCAAAGATTGAAACTCACCGCAAAACACTGTTCAAAAATTTGCATTCAAATTCCGAGTGCCGCACAGTTTCGTTTGCAAGGTGTCCATGTCATGACATGCCATGTGATATCCACAAACGATTTCGAAAATTTGCACCCAGCTTGACAACGTTTTGTCTTATGAACTGAAATTGCAGTTCTCTGTTGAGCCAAGCATGAAACTCACGTTTATTTGCAGTTCCGCAAACAACTCAAAAGAAATGTTGGCTGTGAAGTCACGAAAATGTGCCAAATTTCCTCAAGTTTCCACACATTTGGACAGACTTCCTAGGGCCTGTTTTTCCTTCCCAAACCACAGGGAAATTTACAAGTGGCCACAGTTCTCAACTTGGATGCAATCATTCTGCAAACTCTCACAAAACAAAAACGCAAATCACACTGAAATCACTCAGATGGCAATTCATGCTGCATTCACCGCTCGACTGTTCACCGAGCGCAAAGCATGTTTTTCTTCCATCATATGTTCAGGCACGATACAGCGCCTTATTGCACTGCTCACAAAATTCGTGAGCCTCTCGCTCTTCCCATGGAAAGTCAATGGGTTTCATGTTCACCGACAGGTGTCTTCCGCAAAGCAAGCTGTCTGAGGTTTCCTTGCAATGAACAATTCCTGACAGTCTATGTACCACACAGTGCTGCTGTTCTACTGGAGGAAAAACTGACCTTGAAATTGCCTTGGCCTCATGAGGAATTTTCAGAGCCCCACCATGGATCTCGTCCTCATCGATGTCCGACTCACCCAACTGAGAGTTCTCTCGATCACGCCTCAGCTGAGCCTCTAGTTCCATTTCCAAATCACTTTTAGGAGGAAGCCCTGCAGCAAGCTCATGCATCCCTGTCGCCATTGCAATGCGCTCTGCACGGCTCGCATCTGGGTTAAAGACACCGTCTCGGACAGTTTCGAGCATGCGGAACACTTTCACCATAGTGGAGGCTATCGCATCACGGGAATATGTCACCGTCATCCTCGTCTCCTCATCCAAATGATGACCAAGGATAAGCCTCTCTTGCCACCCAAAGGTGGCTGACTTAGCAGCCCAACTAAGGATCGTTGCCTTCAAGGAGTGAGTCGAAAACTCTGAGGCTTCCGCTTCTGACATCCCTGTCATTGCCAGCAAGTCCTTGAGCCAGTAGGATCCCTCGGCGGTCGTCATGCGCCTGTCCAGCCATCTCGATCCATCTTCACTGTCTGCGGGCATCAAGTATCTCATGCCCACCAGGCCGCAGTCTCGTCTGGCCTTCATCCACGACAATGCCCATCCACTGCCCTGCAAGCCAGATCCCAATGCCACCAACGGTAGCAGGACTGCCCTTCGCTCACCTGTAGCCGTCTTGTACTCTGAGCATGAAGTTTCCACCAAAATCACATGTTCAAACTGCGACAGTGAAGGTTCGAAAGCTCTTGCCCCATCTCCAAAACGACAACAAGAATAAATGCAAAACAGCATGAACCCTGCTATTGCCCGGACTTTCGGTGTAGTATTTGAAGCCATAAGGTCCTCCAGTTTCCACACAGAGTCCGCTGTCAGCGGGGGAGCTTGTCTCAACCGGCGCTTCTTCGACCCCAAGTCTTTCGAAGCCCCGATGACTCGACCTGAAACAATGTCCACTGCAGCAGGGCCTCCAGCGCCCACAATGTGATGCATAAATCGCCAGGCAGAAAGAAAAGATTCACCAGCGGTCGCCCCGGCTCCACTGTTTCTCAACATTGATATGTAATCATACAGGTCAGACTCTTTCGGACATAGTGGTCGTCCCCTGCCATGGTGAAACATCCACTGAGCAAACCTAGTATAATCAGACGCACGCTTCACCAGTGTAGCTACAGCCTTACCAGAGAAACAATCCTTGATTGACTGTTGGAGTATATCCTCTCCCACCACTGAGCCAGCTGAAGTAAGAAGTGTTCTTCCTAGCTTGCTGTCCTCCGGCCAGAACAAAATCAAATTGCGCAATTTCTTCAAAGCTGCAGCCAGCAGGGCATCGTCTGAACGGGCCAGCTTCGCCGTCAAAAGTCGACGTTTTGCAANGCCAGAACAAAATCAAATTGCGCAATTTCTTCAAAGCTGCAGCCAGCAGGGCATCGTCTGAACGGGCCAGCTTCGCCGTCAAAAGTCGACGTTTTGCAAGTGGCATTTGTCCCAAACCCCCAGTAGTGGGTACACTGTTCAAAGTTTCGTCATGCATTGCATCTTCAATGTGGGCCAACCGTCCCATAACCGGCAACTTAAACAAGCCTGAAGTCAGGTCAATACGTTTCAGCGGCGGTTGCAGAGGGTTTACCACCTTGTCATTCCTTCCCAGGACCAGTGTTGCATCAAAAATTTGTTGAGAAATCCTTGCACTGTCAACACTTGTTATCGNCAGGACCAGTGTTGCATCAAAAATTTGTTGAGAAATCCTTGCACTGTCAACACTTGTTATCGACCCCAAGTTCGACCTCTCCTGACTAGAAGAACTAGCTTCCAAGTCATCAAGCCTGTCAGAGTTGTCCTGTTGCACACTGCCAAAACCAGAAGCAATGCTAGGTTCATACCCAGGGCTTACTCCATGATTGCTATGCAGTGACACTGAG
>BGPT01002286.1:77259-97302 GCA_003297045.1 Symbiodinium sp. clade C Y103 | reverse complement strand
CAAACCTCGACTGGCCGATGAAAGGAAAAAGAAGGGAGCTGATCTAGTAGCCTTGTGGTGGTAACAGAAATGTATATATATATATATATATATATATATCTGATTCTATGATAAGATATTACACTACTGTTCTGTACGGTTATATAATATATACAGATACACTGGCTCTTCATCCGAGATCGCAGGTGGACGCTCAAGGACGAGCGCTCGTCGCCGTGGCAGGGAGACCCAGGGTGCCACGTGTCTCAAAACCCCCGAGGTGATGGGATGCAATGGGATATGTAGATAATGTCTCTATATATATCCTCTGGTTATTTAACATAGCCATGGAGAATCCCTGAACTAAATGGAGGTTTCTAGCTGGGAAAATCATCCCAAATTAGCCATTTTCCATGGCTATGTTAAATAACCAGAGGGTGTATATATATATATATACACAGAATCTATAACTTGTATATGGGGATATTTTTTTGTTGGATCTAACTAGGAATATATGATACTTGAGGTTTTTTATATGTTGAGATGAGTGGCTGTTTTTTTCTCCCGATGGTTGATCAAACTGCTCCTGTGGAACATGATAAACCTGGCTGGATGTTTGGGGTTTTCTTCCCGAAGTTTTCAGACAACCTCCTACCCTCTGGTAAACTAACATAGCTATGGACAATCACCATTTTTCATGGGAAAATCCACTATAAGGGGTCATTTTCAATAGCTATGTTAGTTTACCAGAGGGTAAACCAACCATGATACATGGGGTTCAAGGCGGATTTAAAGCCGACCACGATGTGTGCTCCAATATTTATCTGCATGTCTGTGATTTGTATGTACATGATGGTACATATTCCATGCATATTCCAGCACCATGGAGCATCTGGGATCATGTGTTCGGATTTTCGAGATGATGAATGGATGGTCAATTTGCCATGGGGATATATTGGAAAAGAATAGAACATACATGAATGAAATAGACCGATCTATTTGATGTGGGATTTATGAGAGACTGAAATATGAAAGAATGGAATATCATTGGGGTATAAAACCAATGAATACTGGGGATATCATGGCATATGATGGGGCATATATTATAGTATGTATTTCTTGTTACACTAAGGTGTTAAAGTTGAACGAATTCAACTATATGAGCGTATTACATGGGCCGGTGCATTTGCTAAAGTTGGCCTAAGTTGCGTCCTGCTTGTGTTTCGTGACTTGCTCATGTAAATTTCTTAACTTTCTCATGGGTTTGGCAATGCTGCCAACTTGGTCTGACATCGCATTAAGGTTGGTTTTCATTGTCTCAATGATCATCGAAGGGAGCGAAGTTTAGAAGTCAAACTTCCCACTTGTGGACAAATTAAATGCAGCAACAGTCAGAGAGAAGTTGCGCAGGTGCGAAAAGTATAGAAGTCGCACAAAAGAAAATGTCGCGAATAACTTTGTTTTACCCTTGATTTTTGCCTTGGGCTGCTTGAAAGTAGGCTCGCTTAAACTTGTAATCCAAAGGCACCAGAGAACTGGGCCGTGGGTTTTGACACCGCGCGACGTCGTTCGATACGTCGTTCGGACGTCGTTCGGACGTCGTTCGAAAGCGCCATTTCAAACCGCCGCCAGTATCGAAACCGCCTACATGTGTGTCATCGGCGTCCCACTATGATTTGGTAACAATTCAGAACCTTTTGATGATGTTTTGAGAAGTGCGTCCACAATGTTTGACCCAATTTTTAAGACAGCAAAACTTGAAGAGAGAGAGCTTATCGCTCACCGGCGTCCCATTGGGATTTGATTTGGTTTTGGTCAACTTGTTCAACTTCCTGATCCAACGGCGTCTCAATAGGATTTGACATGTTTCCGTGAGATCGGTCGACTTCAACGTTCTGGTGTATGTTTTTTCCTTCGAATGGGGGAATGTTAAACCAACAAAGATACGTATAATTAGATTAAAACATGATAAGACTTTGGCAAGGTATCCAACGCTTGTAAGGGTTTGTCTGAAAACGGTGGATTCAACTTTTACAAAGATACGGGTGTGTAAAACCACCCGTGATTTTGTTTTTTTAGTGGAATAGGAGGGCATACGTCACCAAACATATGATACAGGTTTGCTCAAAAATCAATTATACAAGTAAACTAGGACACTTAAACAAAGCAAAGATGATGATAATGCATTCGAGTATGGGTATACCCCAAGTAGGAAAAAAACACAGCATGCATATAGCCCCATCCTTCTATCATTTCAAATCCGCTCGATTCGTCCAACAAGAGTAGATTCAAATTTTTATTGTTTGGGGCACAGGATTCAACATGACGCATTGTTCATTGACCCTTTGTTTCAACAAGGCAAAACCAATCGTGGTTTCCCATTAATTTTATGTGGCTCTTGAAAATAATTGAAAATAATTGTTGGTCTCTGTTGGTCTTCCATTGCTCTCCCAAAATGGTCCCGATCTGACGATCTGCATCTTGGGAGCCTCAGGAGAGACCCACGGGAACAAAGAGGAAACTGTATTACTTCGTTCTGGCCTCAGCAAAACTGCACCTTGTGGCATAGCACGTTGCGTGTTTCAATGGTTTGATGTTCTGCCATCTTGATGGGGATTATCCAGCAGATTCATGAGTGCGGGGCAGGCTTTACACGTGAGCCAACCACTGCCAATTCTTGTGTGTTTGTGTTTTGTCAGAAACCAAGGCTCAAACCGAGTTTTGTTCCATCACTGTAAATACTATGATGATTCATATGGAGGTTTCCTAAAATTGGGGTAATTACCCTAAAATGGATGGTTTATAATGGAAAATCCTACTAAAAAGGATGATTTGGGGGTACCCCCATTTTAGGAAACCTCCATATAGTGTGATGTATGGTCAAAACATGTGTAGGCAAAGAAATTACCAATTCTTGGGTCCCAGGGAGACACGGGGCTTGCTTCGGGGCTCAGGAACTGCCGCTGGTGAAGGGTGCCTTGATTGCAGGGCCCCCTTAGATTGGTAAGTTGGTCTATAGGATCAACAAATCTCGGATATGCCAGTTGGAACGGTCGGATGATGTTGGATGGCCTTTTAAAGGCTATTATGGATCAATTTGTAATTGGGGCCTTCCATCTACCCCCATATCATAGCTTTGGTGAGGGTATCTGAAGCCGCAACGTTTCATGGCACCGGATGTTGGTCCCGAGGCAAAGTTTGGGGTGACTACAGCCGCGACGAGCCGAAGGAGACAGGAACCGTCCTGAAAGGCCTTGGCGGCACGGAAGATGTTCCTGGGGAAAGATGGGATTCATAGTGGTTGCCAGTGGTATACCATGGTTACTCTTTGGTAAACTAACATAGCTATTGAAAATGGCCATTTATAGTGGAGTTTCCCATTAAACATGCAGATTTTCCATAGTTATGTTAGTTTACCAGAGGGTAATAGGTGTTAATAATAGATGTTAATAGTGGTTGATCATGGTTAATGGCTAATAATTAGTATACCCTCCGGTGTCATGGAAAATATGGCTTGCTGGACAATTTTCCGTCTTTGACGATTTTGCCCAGCTGTATACCTCCATTTGATTTGGGGATTTGCCAGCCACCTCTCCAAAATCTCCACAACTCTTGTTGATTTCCCTGTAAAATTAAGGGAATGATATGGAATGATGGGACATTTCCAGTATACAACGTGCACTTCCCCAACAAAAAGTGATGGCTTGCGAGACTTGACCGAGAGGGTCGATATGAGGTCGGTGAGGAGGATCCATGGAATTCACAGCCTGATTGAGGGCCCTCAGTCATGAACTTTGGATCGTGTACCTGAGTGACTCTGTTAATGTAAATAAATGTGATGGAATGGAATATCATGGCATATCATTGTAATACATATATATATATATGTTGAAAATAGATATCATGCAACATCACCATTTTAAGTTCGGTAAATCACCGAAAATGAATGAGAACCATAAATTCCAGTTTGCAAACTCTTCCAAGAAAGGAGGGTATCCAAAATTCCATTGGATGATTCGTCATTTCTCCTGAAAACCCTGATATTTTGTTGTTGTTGTTGTTGTCCCAATGAATTTTCATTTGGGGAATATCTACAACCTCACTTTACCTGCACAAATTAGACATAGTTCATCCATCGTTTTAGTGCGTTTAGCCTTTTTGATGGGTTGAGGGACAAGGGGCTTGTTTGTTTGCACTAAATTAAATCTTTGTCTCCCAAAGATCGACACCAGTCAAAAACGACTGACATACCGAAATTCAAAGCCAATTACCCTCTGAGAATCAAACACGACAATTGAAAATTCACAGTTTTATAGAGGAGTTTCCGACATATTGCAGTAAAGTGCAGGATTGCCGGATGGCATTCAGGAATAAAGCTATTTTGCTGGAAAACCCTCACATCTAGAGACTTCTGAGTGCTGCCCTTTGGAGGATTTGCACTCCCGATCCATCTCCATCCATGGAATTTCTTGAATCACTTGATGTCTTCTGGTATGCGGTCCAGTATACTCAAACTAATCACATCCCCCCCAATATTTGTCATACCGCCCATATAGCCCCCCAACAAGTGATTGGATCGAGTTCTAGACCAGGCATTCTATGGGGTATTTCATACGAGGGGGAAGGGATGCAGCTTCTCCATCGCCAGGCCCCTTTGGCAACAAGACGGAGAACAACATTTTTCCGACGCAGGCAGGACGACGAGGGAGATGGCAACTGGTCGGTCCCTTCTGACTGACGGCCACCAAGAAATCCAATGCTGTTCCGATTTTGTTTGACTCCCAGTCTGATCATTTATAGAGTGATCAGGAAAACTAAGTATACGTATATCTTCATAACTATCATCTGGTTTCAAAGGGTGAATGTTGTCAGTAAAGCTGTGCGTCACTGCAGCATGGAATCAGTGACCGCCTACCAGATGGCAGACTTGATATCGGGGAATTTCCAAAAAAGATCCAAGCCGCCCAGTAGAAGTTAGAACAATGAGGCACTTATCTGTATGGTCTTGACCTTGGTCAATCTGCGTAATTACTGCAGTATTTCCATCTTCTGTGGGTTTGTGTCCTTTTCCATGATTGAGAGACCCGATGTGAAGCTGTACTCACAACTAGCCTGCCATGTTTCTCGGAATGATCTAAGATCGTAAGTTTCTCGAAGGTTCAATGTTTTCAACAGTTGTTGATTTCCAGTCACCGGTCTCATCAGAACGCAGGTCATTGCCGGAAAGCTGGAGGATGAGATGATCCCGTGTCTTAAGCTGTGCAAAGATCAGTCTTCTGATGTAAGAGCTCCATAGTTGTGGGTCAACCACTTTGTTGGAATCATATGAGTCACATGTCATGGTGCGGTACCATACGGAAATATATAGTGTAGTTACGTGCAGTTTATATGTATAATAATAATTATATTGTATACAGGATATATGACATGTGTCTACATATTGGACTCGACGTCACTGGATCTTTGATCCAGGTTCAGCAAGTTTCTTGTACTCGTACCCCAAATGACGCTCTGTTCTCGCTGGTTGTCACCTATTTATACATGCGGTCATGCATGTATGTCACACAATGTAAACATACATATATATATATATGTATTGTATGCATAAAAATACAACATATTACACATGGTCTATTTTCAACGCATGTATTGATATACATACTCGTGTACATGCACATACGTATCGGTATTGTTTATGCTAGATGTTGTCAAATGCATAGGCATAGGTAATTATACTTAAAGTACACATACTGTAATTATGCAATAATCATGCATGTACAAATATACAATACATTTCAGATATGAACATGACTACACATACGTACATGTATCATATATAATGTATAGTATCTATATATAGATGTACATCCATTGTATATGTAGACATATAGTCTTGACTATGAATATATACACCTATAAATACGAGTAACGCGGCAACACACCATGCATCATGTATCCCAGTGCCCAGGAGAATACGATCTGGGAACTATACCAGCGAGACTGGAATTATCCGTGCCCTTGGTCACGGTGGTGTCGTGGGGGTCGGACCTCGGGTTCCTTGGGTTTCTCGGGTTCCTCGGGACCTCCGGAGGTCAAGTCCGGCGGGGAAGCCTCAAAAACTTGGGGAATGAATGGTTATACAAATATATTAGAAACTATATAAACAACCTATTAGCAACAATATGATTTCTGATCCGAAAAAACACACAAAAAAAAACAACTGACAATGTCAATAGTATGCTTGGTTGTAGTTCCAAAGAACAACAACATCAAGCCATGGTAGCTTCAGTCATGGTAGCAAAACAACTCTGAAGATGGGATGGGACCCCACAGAATCGAGTCATGCTTCATGTAGAAGCCTCTCTGGATGCTTCCCTCGGAGCCTAATTTCTTCTGCAGCTGTGTGTCATGCGGAAGACCCCACGCAAGCATGTGCAATCGATATTTATTGAATAGTTCTTGATATATAATTGTTGTGAAATAGATACATAGACAATTATTTAATTACTTCATGCTGACCCCCGAACGATGTCACCAAAGAGATCGGCCCGGTCGACTCCGACTTATTGTAGTAGATTGTGCTTGAGTTGCACCGATGGTGATGGATGGGTTTGTGGGACAAAGCATCTAGGAATCTCGGATCAACAACATGTTGCTCAGCCAAGAGTTGCTAAAACCATAAACATACAGAAACCCACCATGAAAGAGAGACCTGCCATCCACCTATATCATCCTATATCCACCCCAGTGTCCATCAAAGATAACAAAGTGACAAATCTGCCATGGCGAAGACGAAATCCTTAGACGACTTGGATCTTTGGATGCAGCTCGGGGTTGTTTGAAAGTGGTGAGATACCCCAGCTCATGGCAATTCTTTGATAGGGAAACTGGCGATAAACCGTCAGATTTTTGGGCATCTTTTCCTTAGACAAACCGACTTTTTCGGATTCGTTGATGGGTTATTTGATGGAACACTGTGGTTTTTTAAAACTTTGCATCAAGCCATCTGGATGAGAAGGAGATATTCTGCTGGGTTTCAATTCTTATTTTCACCAATATTCCGGTTGATCGATATCATATTTGTTCCTTTAGTATAAGCATGGTTTATGTGCGTTTTATATCCGCATTGCTGTTGGTGAAATCTTCATATTCCATCATGTTTCTATTCACATGGGCATAAGAAAGTGGTAAATCCCGATTTTTGTTGGTTAACTCCTCCATTTCATTGTTTATCAACCAAGCATATCCAACATGTATTTCCATAGTTTCAAACATACTTTCTAGTTCCGTATGTTTTCGCCATCTATTTCTCACCACATGCAAATCTCCCGCAGATTTTCACCATATCAATTCATCTATCATTTGGGTATAGGGGTGGTATTTGCAGCAATAGGATGATAGAATAAGCACATCCCCCTTATGTTATTTGATATTTATATAATTAGATTTCCCTCCCATTACCCTCCAAAACGAATAGATCCAATACTAAACCAGGGATGAACAGATGAATAGATTCGACACTAAACGAGGGATACTGAGAGTTTCTTAGGGGATATCCAACAGGAGGATGGGACTACATTTCATGAATCCCAAGTATTTGCAGGAAACCCACCAACTCCTCAATTTCATGGTGATTTTCCAGCTTGTCTACGAACCACAACTCCTAAATTTGATGGCAATAACATGTCAGCACCAGAGTTTCCAGTGAAGCTTTTCCCTTGAACCCAACCCCACTGGGATGACCGGAGGATCTCTGGTTGATTTTGGGCTCGCCCCGCGGACGTCTCCGAAACGCCTTGAGCCGTGCTGCGCGCGAACTCGAAGCCGAGAAGCCGCTGAGTGCCTCAGTGCTGTGGGAAAACATGGCATGTTTTTGGGGGTCAAGGGGGAGAAGCTTTCAGCAGATGTGTTTCGATGTTTGTTTTGGGAGGGGAACATGATTTTTTGGGAGGTGTCTTGGTGATTTTTTTTCAGGTGCTTTGATGCGTATTTTGTTGCTGGTTTGGGGATTGAAATCATGGAAATCTGATGGATGTTTTAGGGGTTGATACTGGGTATTACTGGGTTTAAGAAATGAACAAAAGGGTACAAAAGGTATGCCTTCATTCCAACTACCCTTGTGTATTCAGGCATGGCATGCTGGAAAATCATCCGTTGAGTTCCATCGATTTTCCTATTCAAACCTCCATGGCGAGCTTGGCGATTTCCCGGCCCGCCATGTTGGATGACGTCGGTTCCATCGAAGATCCATGATTAATCCATCCTTGAGCCGTTACAAACCGTATTTTCGGTATCGCCTATATCCCATTCAATATGCAATTGATTATTAAAATATCCATTATTCACCATTGTTATCCATCATTATCCATCATGTATCCTTTGTGAATCATTCTGAAACCATTTTCAAAG
This sequence comes from Symbiodinium sp. clade C Y103, assembly GCA_003297045.1. Taxonomy (NCBI): domain Eukaryota; class Dinophyceae; order Suessiales; family Symbiodiniaceae; genus Cladocopium; species Cladocopium sp. clade C. Next base: position 88,914 of record BGPT01002286.1, on the reverse strand, counting down.
CCATCATCTTGCGGCCGGAGAGATGACCTTCCGCGGAGCGAGGCGTGGTGAGCCTGGAAAGCTACGTCCGACCCGAGAAAGACCTGCCCAGGCTCAGCAGCTGGGACATGCTGGGACTCTCTGGGACTGTTGGGACTTGGGGTGCTGAATCTACCCGTTGGTATCATCAAAGAAGGGTGTCACGGGATATACATCACCAACAAGAATGGTATTTGTGGTACCCCCATTGGCATTGCATGTAACAATAGCAGCTAGCCACGAGTATGAACCCAATAGCATGGATACCAGTGGGATACATCACCACGAAACGACAGTCGAATGGTCATCACGAATGATGATATTTTTCGGGAATGTCATGGGATTTTTTGTCGACTACAAATGGTGATTCAATGGGATAATCATGGATACAATGGTGACATAATGATGATATAGTGGATTATTTAGGATATATAATATTGCATGATATTGGCAACAATGGTAATATAATATATATATATAACTTGTGTCTTGCCCTCTGGTAAACCTACAGTTGCATGTGGAAATCACCATATTTAAGTTCGGTAAATCATCGAACTAGCTGGGCCATGGCTTCCAGTTCACACACTGGTAGTTTACTGGAGGGTAAAGAGTGAATAGCATGGCTGATTAATTGGGCAGGGTCTTCCCGCAAAATGTGATTGTTTCCCATTGACACAGAACAAGATAAACACACAAATCTGAATTAAACCAGACGCAGATTCACTTCTTGATATTTATGTAAGTGCACTTCATGCTCAAACACATAATCAACTTATATTAACTTGCTAAAACGGCAGGGCTTTTCTCTAGCCAGGGTTTACATTCATTGAACAACGGTCTCTACATGTAGTTCTACGTTTCGGTCTATATTTGATCATGTTGATGTCTATATCCAGATCATGTGTGTCTTGTATCTTTCCTATTATATTTTCACGACAGGATTATATACCCTCCGGTAATCAAACATGCCAATGGACATCCTCTACAAATGGAGGTTTTAATGGGAAAATCATCTATTGAATGGGCGATTTCCATTGACAGGTTTGATTGCCAGAAGGTTTACAATATGAATACATACATGTACTCTGTCCACATGATTTACTGCACCGGATGCAGGGCCCTGAACAACCCCTGCCCTTCCTAGTGGAATGTGCATCCCCAGCCCATTCAGCAAGGCACCGTTTCCTGGGGGTGTATATCCCTTTGGTCCAGCTGCACAAAATTGGTTGCTCACATCTGCCTGCTAGGTTACCATCCCGTAATGAAACATGGCTGGCTGGTAAATCGCTAAATGGCCATTTGAATGAAGAGTCATCTGGTACTTGTGCCCATTTGTTGTTGGAAATCCCATTGAATTCCCTGGAAATGCGAGGCTTGAAGGTGGTGCTTGGAATTTAGGCCATGAAGATGCCATCGATTGGACCCATCTGCAAGAGGACCTGAAGGATTTGAGCGACACAGGTGCCATGTTCGGTGGGGAAACATACTATAAATTATGGGTTCGGGGGGAAGCTGACTTTAAGGCAAACTGATATGTCTTATTTATCTTATTTAGTGGGTATTTTAGTGATATCTGCTTGTTCATTTTCACCCAACCTTGTATAAATATGTATAATATATACAATCACATATATATATATATATATTGAATGATCTGTCAATTTGCAAGTCTCGATTTCATTTGTCATGTTTCATTCTGCCCGGGATGACAATGATTATGCTGATACTGATGATGATGCTGCTGCTGCTGATGATGATGATGATGATGATGATGACGATGACGATGACGATGACGATGACGATGATGATGATGATGATGATGATGATGATGATCCGTGTGATGATTCCAAGTGACTACACTCTAAATGCCATTTGGGATGGTTTCACATCAGCAGTATTGAGCAATATTTTTTTGGGGATTTCAGGATCATTTTTGACTTTCCGAATGCCAGAACTGCCTGGTGGTTTCAATTGTATATACATTTACTTATATATATATATGATTATATATATATATATATGAATATATATATATGATTATACATATATGTGATTATATATATATTATATATATACACCTTTTTATAGTTATATAGATATCCAGATTTTCCATTGTACCTGGGATGATAGTCTAATATTGTGCAGTCTCAGTGGCCTGGATATTTTGGCGGTCCAAACAAACAACAGCAAGCAATAAAGAAATGTGTTTAGCCAATGCAAAACCCCTTTTGTTTGAGGTCTTAAAACATGAAATATAATAACCCTAAACATGGATTCAAATGCGATGCGAAGCTTTTGGGTTGATCACCACACAAGATAGCAATGGTTTGCTTATGTTGGGCTATTTGATAGTGACATACCTTATGCCCATTTTTACACCCATGAATTTCACCGTTACAGGCCAGTGTGGCAAACCGGCCCATATTTATATATCCATATTTGTCCACCCAAAGCTCAACATTTGCATCCATATACCCTCTGATGATTTAACGTAGCTATGGAAAATGGATGAAAATGGCCGATAGAAATAGATGATAAACCTGAATGATATACAGTTCTTAAACATGGTGATTTTCCAGTTCGCTATATGAAATAACTATAGGATACCTTTCTTTTTTCCAGCATTTTCCACTAGTGACTGGGTGGTTCCCCTGGACGACCAGCCGCTAGGCGAAGTCGTGCTGATCTGCGATGATCGAGCTGCGGGCTGCCGAGCCTTACTGGAGGATGCTCGGATGCAGAGCTGGGGACGGCCCTTGGATTTTTGACCAAGACATGGCGCCATGGGCCGGGACATGGCTCGTAGATTCTCTTCGTTTTTTTGGTGGATAATGAAGTGTGTACATAGCCAGTATATATCTATAATTATACCGCAACTACACCAACAATTTGCAGGGACATTCCCGCGGAAGCCAGATTTTGCTCTTGGGTGGAAGCGGGTCAAAGAACGCCAGTTCGGAAGTGAAACATCACGTTCCACAGAGTTCCACATTCATGTTTAATTTTTTGGGATTCCATGCTGGTTTTCAATGTTCAGTGTTCCAATTTCTACTCTCTCCTTTGATCCTCTCGGAAACTTTGTAAACTGAGGCGTGCAAGCGCATGATCGTGTGCTCTTCCACCGAACTGGGTTGCTTCAAAGATTGCATTCTCAGCAGAGTGACCCTGGAAGATTACACTCGACGCGTCTCGGTGATGGCGCTGGATGGTGTGACTCAAAATTGGCGTCTGGGTGTGTCCAAGAATGGGATACAGTACGCGGCTTAAGTGGTGATCGTCAGCGTTGGATTTCAGGGATGCACCAATCTTGGACCCACATATCATTGGAATCACGCCCCACATTTGGTGGCTGGTATTGATGTTCGAAGTTTCGCAGAGGAACTCAGATTTTGGGCCATGAATTTGATGAGCTACATCCATCACGACACAGTAATTCATCACAATTCACCCCAGCTCAAAGTTTGACCCAGGCTGTTTTGGGCCCTTGATGGGTGGAGCTCCAGGACCCCCCCCCAAGTCTTTGATCTTTAGAGAACAAGTCATGGGATGTTGAGCGAGTTTCAGTGGCTAAGTCGTGAACTTCATGGCAGGCCTAGCACTTGAGCACTTGGGTCCACATCCCATTGTCAGAGGGATCATTTAAGTGTACGATTTCACCTGGTGACTATCGACTCCAGGAATGGGGGTGGATCAGAGCCATACTGAAACACCATTAATTGGAGGTTTCCCAAAATAGGGGTACCACTAAATCATCCATTTTAATTAGATTTTCCTTTATAAACATTTATAAACCATCCATTTTGGGGTACCACCATTTTAGGAAACCCCCAATTTGGATGTATATTTGGGGGAGTTGAACATCCAGCAATACTACCAGCTCTGGGGAAATCCGGAGTACCAGGATTTCGACACTGAAATTGGTTGAACCTCACCTTCCTGAAGAGCCGGTTCCAGCTGGTGAAAACTTTCCGTTTTTCGGCGTTGTTTTTCGTGACGTTTGATACCCGGACTGAGCCGAAGGGCTGGAAAGTCCAGAATTCATCCGCCTTTCATCTGGCCATGGATATGGGAGAGCTGTTTGGAGCTTTTCTTGCATGTAACAGGGAGGCTTTCAGAATCCAGTTCCCTTCTCATGGAATCCTCATGCTGAAAGGTATTTGGCCCACCTACAAGCAGCGTGTGTCGCGGCTGTGGGACTGGCTGGCTGAAGATGCGAGTTTGCTCGGCAAGGCCCTGCCCATGTTCTTTTTTTTTTCGCTCGCTGTTTTTGTGGCTGAAGATTCTGAGTACCCCATTGGTGGGTTTGTCCGGAAAGGGGGTATACCCCAAAAGGGCAAGTTTCTGACGGGGAAAATGAGGATCAGCAAGATTTTAGGATACCTATTTTACAGGCAACCGCACATGAATGGGTTCATACAACAAATTGCCATTCAGTGATGATATTTGCTGAGACTTTTTGGTGAGTCCACCGTCGGTTAGATTGGCTTCCAACAGCGTTTGCATTTGCCTCATACTCGTACCCTTCAAAAGTCATGTGAAATTATGATCTGGTCCCCTTTATAAGTTGTACACTTATATAATATCTCATCACTGGAATTGACCTTAGCCCCATTTGTAATTGGAACATATTACACCCCCATCAACAACATACGAAACTCAATTGCAACCACCATCAATCCCATTTTCATGATGAGCCATTGATGCAGCAACCCCCGCTTCTAAGTATGAAAAAGCATCATTCCGTGGTTATGCTATGTTGTGCTATGTTACATGTATCAAAGATATTCATAGATTATATCTCACTATTAGGATTATAATATCTTATAACCCATTAAAATCCCGTTAATTATATTTAACACACCTTCAACAGACCTCTTTCGTTTGTGCCTTTAAAAAAACCCCAAGGGCGAAAATCGGTCGGTTTTTGAGGCCTCCATGTTGGACGAAGACGACTTCCGGGAGAAGGCGACGTCCCGGGACGTGATGGACAGCTTCGCCCGAGAGCACCTGGAGGAGCTGTTGGATGCCCAGCGACGTAACGAGCAGGTCGCTGGAAGTGTGACTGGGCGGCCATGGGCCATGGTTGAAGTGGCGGATGTTGGAAGTGGAGGTTTTGTTAAAATTCATGGTTATGTTGTGTTTAGTAATTGTTGAAAGCCATGGTTTTGAGGATCCCCCAGTTGAAAGAAACCTCGAAGTGGCTAAGACGTGGTTTTTTGACCTTGATGGTTGATGACTTTCATCTCTGCATGAGAACCTTACGGATCCATCGAGGATCCTGATGGTTCCTGCCGGTTTCTAACTGGGATTTACATAAGAGCGATGAGGTGAGGTGAAGAAACATGAGCCAAAGTCTAGTGGATGAACATACAGTAGTGAGCATCCCAAAAACAGTCTCGTCTCGTGGTTGTTAGTTATTGGCCACTTGGAGGTTTTATGAGGTTTTCATAGGTTTTCTAAGTCATGGGGGTGCCCCGAAATCATCCAACTCATTTGAATCCATTTGACTATTGACCCCCATGGTTTTGGGGATGTCTGATTTTTAGAAACCACCACCTATTCAGTTCAATTTGTGACGTTGAACTCGAGCAGCATTTGACGCACAGGTAAAGATGCTCGAGAAGAAGGAGATCAGCAAATGGAAAGGCATGGACGCCTGAGGGCAGAGACGGTTGCAATCATGGCAGATGGTTTCGTTGGAAAATACCCACATTACCCCAGATTTTTGGGTTGAACATCATTTCCCCATGAAGGTTTTGTGGAGTCGATGTGGAATCCACCCATGGCATGGTGAAACCTCTCCAAGTATCGAGCCAGGTTTTGATGACCCGGGACCCGCCACCATGAAACACCGCGTCTCCGCGGCTGCTTGTGCCATTGTAAGGCCGCATTTGCGAAGCGCCTGAGAGGAACCAAAGAAAGTTGCTAAGCTCCAAACTGAAGCTGGCTGAAGGGGGAGTCGGGGAGTGGGGCTTCATAAGTCATTGGGGCTTTCGCCAACAAAAATCATTCAAACTTGTTGATTTTTAATGGGGAAACCAATGGTGGGATGGGTATGCCCCACTATCGAGAAAGAGTACTGTACATGTGCCGAAAATATCACAAATCATATAGCTGTTGCATAATGTTGCATGATTTGCCATATCCATCGTTGACATTCGTTGACAAAACATCCCTACCATTGGAGGTCCATTTGAAAACAGTGAACTGGGCATCATGAACCCTGCATGCGATGGCTTGGTGGTAGGGAAGTGGATCAGTTCTCGCCATAGCGATCCATACCATTCTCACATTGGACATCCCCATTATGTTACCCTCTGGTTATTCAACATAGCCATGGAACATCACCATCTTGGAAAATTGCCATGTTTATCATCTATAAATGGGCCATGGCTTCCATGGCTATGTTAAATAACCGAAAAAATGATGGTACCATTTTCCACCATTTTCCCGAGCTACAACTTTACACTGCTTACGGACTTCAAATATTGATCGCAGACCTGGGATGATTGGTTGAACCAGCAGATTTTTCGTGTTGAACAGCCACCATTTTACCGTCTCTTTGAACCAATCATGAAAAGATCAAATGTGTTGCACCGGTTCCTTTGGGTATTTGATAGTGGGAAGGGGTTGCACTTCATATGTATAATATATAATATGTGTATATATGTTCTCCATCGTCACAAGCCGATACGAACCCAAGGTTCTTCAACCCGCACAGGTCAAACCACCCAACAAAACTCAGCCTTAACGCTCAAGGTTCCAGCAGGTGCGAAAAGATGTGACTGGGTAGCATTGTGTGTCTGCCGATGTTAGGATTTGCTGTGAGTGAGATCAGTGATGATGTCGAAAACACTTCGCCAACACAGCATTGGGACATGGCATGCTTCCAATTGCCAATGCTGCACACTGTAGCCTAAGGGGAATAGGTCAGGCTTGGAGACCGCCCACAGATTTCGCTGAGTTTCTGGGGCTTCCAATTACGTACCCCAAACACATGAGTTTTTTTCCCTCTGGATGACAAGGAACATCTTGGATTTCGAGGATATTGGTGCAGTACCTTGATTATCAAGAACATCACCCAACTTTCTCAGCTCAGCTACTGTATCCTACAGGTTTTTTAAACTGCAAAACCCATAGAAAAAGTATATAGATACTCGTACATATAGATCCATTTTCTCAGGTCAAACCTCTGGAGCTTCCCCCCAACGTGTACGTATATATACAATTATATACATACACACACACTATTTATAGATGATGGCTAGCGAGGGAAATCATCTCAAACATGATTTGGCATGATTTAACCACAATTCTACAAATGTCTACACACATTATTGAATTTCTACCGGAGGCTGTTGTTTTTTTGTTTTCCTCGAGGTCCTTTATGCCTTCGAGATGGAAGCACGAAGCTTTGCCACCTCCATGACTAAACAACTCCTCAGTGGAAACATGAAGGATGCGGAAGCTGCATTGAAGGCTTTGGATGCCTACAGAAGGCCTTGCTTTGGCGAAAATTCGGGGCTGGGTCGATCCTAAAAAAATAAATGGAACAGTATGAGAGAAAATAAGATATGGATAGAATTAGCATCATATGTGAATACTTGTGCATTTTTATTCGTATACATTTATATCTATTTAGATATAGAAATGGGATTCTGTGCTTTGCAATTACATATGGACATAGATTCCATTGTTATCCTAGAAACATCTAGACATCGCCCAACAAAAAACGGCGCTTGCATCTCCAGGTCGCTCCACTCCATGTCGCATGAGGAACGTGCCAAATGGGCCTCGGTCATTTGCACCCGCGAAGTGGGACCCCAAGGACGATCCCCACGGAGAGGGTTCTTGGACGGCCAAGGGACCCAAGGGCTAGCTGGAAAAAAACCCATTGAAATGGGGTATACCATGGTATACCCAGAAAAAATAGACATTTCTGAAGAAGTCCAGAAACTTCTTTCCTGAGAGGATCACAACAACTTCGACCATGCGCAGTCTTTGCCTCGTTTTCTCAGCTCCACTTCATAAAGTCATAGGGCAGCTGTTACACTCCAGCAATCTAATATAGACACCTATAGATATGCATCCACCTGGTGTATAACCACCACGATGGCTGGACAAATTCAAAAAGACCTTACTATTCTCTGGAACAATGGTGATTTCCTTACCAGATCTTATTAGGAAGAAACGTTGTGATTTCCTCTGAAAACACAATATGAAGCAACAGAACAATATGTGTGTTTCCATGTTTTTCCCATTCTTGTCCGTTTTTTTTCTTGAAAAACCATGTGATTTCTCAGTCACAGGGTGTGTCAGGAGAAGTCCTCAGTGTGGAGATCCTGCGATGGGCATGGAAGCGCCACTTGGACGTGTAAAGCGCCTTCCGATGGGCCAATCGCAGACTGGATGGCATGATGGGTTTCTACGAACACACATATGTGTTGATTTTGTTGGCTGTTCTACAGTTCCCATTATAATTCCAATATATTCCAATATTTGTTTCTGTAGAACAGAATTTTGTGGTTCGTTGGTTCCTGTTTTTTTGTGTGTTTGTTTTTTTGGTTGCGACCCAATGTTCAAAAGTGGGGAGAATCAACAGATTGGTAAATATAGGTGTTGAGTATGCTTAAACGTGCTTTGGCCCCAAGTCTCACCTTGTGATTGAGTTGAAACCTGCATCAGAAGTAATACTCATTATCCCCTTTTTGGAGTGTTTTGCAATTTGGTGAGCAGCGAACCATGAATCATACCAAACATATGACCATTTGGAGGGTCTGCTAAATTTGAAATACGGAGTTTAATTCTAAACAAGTTCAGTCCCGGGTTTAGTATATATTTTGGAGTATTTTGATTTTGCACCATCACCACATAAGTCAGGAATACGTGGAACTGCCAAAAATGGGTGGATGGCCATGCCTGAAAGAAGAAGAATTGACCATGACACCAGGAGATCATTCCAACTACCAGAACCCCCAAGACTCCGCAACATCCGTCTATTTGCATATACTTCGGTAGGCAGAGTGGGATTGCCATTCTCCGTTTGACAATACCATCTACTTCTTTGGTAGATTCTAAATGATGTTCCTATTCCAGATTAGCCACTCAGAATCGAGAAGAGAATCTCCTAAATTTCTGTGATCCCCAGTGTCTTTTGATCCACTGGAAGAATCATGGGATCACCCGTCTCCTCGGGATTAGGCCATTGAATCTTAGTGTACTCCCTGACATTTCAAGACCAAGCTCAAGAAGACTGAGTTTCCAGCCCGGGAATCTTCAACTATAGTTGGTTCTGATGATCTCCATATATCTGGACAGATCGCCATCTTATATGCCTCATGGTTGCCTCATCCTTAGTTGGATTGAACACCACCAAGAAAATGCGTGACACCACCTGTCGTTGTCATATCATGTGGTAAACATAGTGCCAAAAACAACTTGCCATTTGCGGATGGATCGAATCTCATGAAACCGGTCAGTCAGAAGGCATAGTTTATCAAAGTTTGTGAATTATTGGGCTTTGTCACAAAATTACCTCGTGTATACTAGCCCCCAAACAGTGTCAGATAGATGATTTGACGCGATTTCAAGTAGGATTTGCTGTAACCCAAAAAAAAGATAGAAAAGTAAACTCCTACTGAAATAATGGTAACTAGAACCTTTTCACACCTTAAAGCAATCTTTGGGGGGATTGCTTTACCCAATCTTTTCATGGGTCGTCACCTCCCGAGGTCTCCGAGAGCTTGGGGACAAGATCTCCATGCCGGCGTCGGGACAGGCCCGTGTGATGCTGGTATTGGAGGCGGCTGAAACGGCAGCAACTTGGATGGTGAGTTTCTCTCGAAACTCGGGGGTCAATTCTCTCAATTCCCCCATTTTCACAGCCGGAGCTGGGAATCGTCGTGGGTAGACAGGTTTTGGCTGGTTTTGGCTGGTTACCAATTTTCTTGTTGTTGAAAGTTGGTCAAGTCCTCCGACTTGTTCTTGGTGATTTGTTTCTCCAATTCCACCAATTTTAGGCCATTTTTTTTCTTGGTTCAGTCAAACTTAGGACGAGCTCGCACCATTTGCGCGGCTCTTGGGCCCCGAGAATGCTGTGCTGGAAGGAGTTTGCGCCGCCACTTGGTCCTGGCGGTGAAGAATTCAGGAACAAAACATGGAGGATTTGACTCACATATCATCGTAGGTCGTAGGTCTATTATGATTATTATGATTGTTATATATCCATCAAAAATATACTGGGATTGTCTATGAGCTATTGTGATCCATATATAAAATAGGATAATGATCATATCCCATGATATTATGGTTGGTTTCTTTCACCAATTTTTAAACAACATTTGCCAAGCACATTGCAAGAAGGACCCCATTGCCCATCATTACATCCCAATATCAAATTGTATGCCCATTACATGCGAAAATTTGACGATGATCAACGTCAACCATCATTCATCAAACATAGCCCTACACATGTTTGATGGTTTGATTGTTTCATTCCCCATTTACATTACCAATGCGAATATCAGAAGTTACTGCGATTCATCAACTATACTTGGTGGCTCAGCGCAGTTAGTAAGTGGGTAAGTAGGGTTAGTCCAGTTATAGTTGGGGTGAACTAATCCACTGGGGTGAAGCCCCCAAGTAACTCTGTAATCATCATATATCAACATAATCCCCATGCATCCCCATGCATTCTTCATCATGGTTTATTAAAAACGGCTTATATCCCAACCTATGGGGCCTGTTCCCATAGTTATATCATGTACAGTAATGTCCATTGAATATGACCTCAACTGCCCCCCCAAGGGTAGGTGCCATCCCCCAAAAAACAGTGCCTCTTGACGCTTCTCGAAGCCTAATATGTCGAAACCCCACATTTTTTTTGGGTCACCCCATTGGTTTGGGAAACATGTGGAAACCCACTTACTGGTGCTAAACGTAGGGAATGGGGGTTGCTGACCTATAATAACCATGAAAATAATCATCCAATTCCCCCATTCCCTACGTTTAGCACCAGTAAGCCCATCTTCCCATCATCTTCCCATCTTTTCATCCAGGCCGTGGACAACGTGATCCAATTCGGCCGTCTCTTCTTCCTCCGGCAGCGCATGTGGGACGCGCAGCCCGAGATCACCCTGGAACTGGCGAAGCTGCTGCTGGAGCCCGGGCCACCGTTGGACGGGGGGTTACCGGCGGTGACCGGTCAAGGGCAAGAAATTGGAGAAATGTTCGGAAAATAGATGAAAAGATGGGGCATCTTGTCCAACCTGAAAGTTGATGTTCTGTTTTTTTTGTTATAGACAAGTAGATTTCGTTGCATTTGGGTCTGATCTCACAGTGTTTGGGTCCTACACATGTAGGTTCTTCTTTCGGCAAATGAAGTAAAATCATCGGATTGGTTTTAACCTAGGGGCACTGGGATATCTTGGGTAGATTTNTGTTCACTTATTGCACCTTGCTGTCTTATCCGAATTGTGGGCCAATTCAATATATACTGTAATATGTTGCTTTGATGGAAATCTAGGCCAGATTAAAAAATTGACACTGTCTAGAAATTGCATGACATTGTCATTTGGGATTTAGTTTGCACAATGCAATCAGGCATTCTGCAGTTGGCAAAACGGTTTGTAAAGTACT
>BGPT01002286.1:25096-77193 GCA_003297045.1 Symbiodinium sp. clade C Y103 | reverse complement strand
ATGTTCTTCCAAAGTTCTGCACTATCCATCGGGGAGCCTCAGGTGGGCCTGAATGGTTTTGAGTTGATTATTTGGGCGGATCTGGTAGAGGTAGTTTACGATTTTGCGAGATAATTTTCTCATCGAATGGTTTGGAGCAATTTGGGTCGTGGATTTGGTATGTTNAAGGTCGTCGTCCTCACAAAACATCAAAAAGATCCCCCCCAAGAAAGTCAAGAATGTCGACATTTCAAGAACCGGTGATATTAGGGGAAAACATGGAAGGATGGGGCAATGTAGGGCGAACTGTTGCAACTTTTTTCAAATCGACAAGAGGATTTTCTCAAATTTCATTGCCACGGCTGCAAAAATATCTGACCTCGTTGCACTTCTTGATGTTTTTTGTGCAAAGGTAGTGCTTTAGAAATATTGATGCTGAGCCAACCACCACATTTCAAAAATCAAAGGCCTTTACAGGAGGACAGTAATAATTCCTTNTGCAAAGGTAGTGCTTTAGAAATATTGATGCTGAGCCAACCACCACATTTCAAAAATCAAAGGCCTTTACAGGAGGACAGTAATAATTCCTTAGTACTTTGGCGTGATCCTAACATTATAGCTTTGCAACGTTTGGCATTTAGGATATGTTACGCACAAGCACAGCAACAAGCACCAACGTGGGTAGGACCCAAACAAACCGAGATGACACCCAAATGCAATAAAAACTACTTAGACTTAAATGGAGATTTCATATGTTTTTATATGATTTAAGCATGGGATATCACCGGGGATTTTTTGAGAACAGGGATTCAAGAGGGAGTGGTGACCTAGTGCTTGGGCTGCCACTTGGCCCACACCAACATTTGGTCATTTATGGTATCCTAAGTCTGTAGATAGGTGTGTCCAAAATGGCGGATGTACACCCTCAGATTGCCATTTTGATATGGAACATGATGACTAACATCAATGGATTTGGGTATATAATTGCTCGATGTTCAGTTGGGTCGATGATTTTGAACCGTGCCCTATTGTAGACTTGGGAAAGGTGACACCAGTGACTGTGAAAACATGTGAAAGCCAATTGGTGTTCATTGTGTTCTTCTCCCTCTGATTTGTTGATTGCTATCTCCTTTCATTGCCCGCGTGTTTTTTCTTGTTCCCATCACCATGATTATCGGTTGTTATTTTTTATTCTTGTCTACTATCACCGTGACTATCACCTGCAAAATCACCACGGGCGGTCCCGCTTCCTTCATGTAGCCTAATCTGGTGTGCCTCAAAAAGTTCAAAAAATATCCGTTCATAGTCAAGCATTCGTTTTCATGAAAGGTGTGATATGATTCGATATACCCTTCCCCCGATCAACATAGACCTTGCCAATTGGGGTTCATGCATTGGAAGGCTACCTTCCAACATTTTCCAACGGGTGATTCTATATTCTAGGGTCATTTTGTTGAGGGGATCCATTCACTGCCCCGGCGAGGAGCACAAGCACTGGCTATTGCAGAGCCTTGGAACTCGCTTCTGTGCCCAGCTTTTAGACGCTGATCCAGCGCGGTATCAGGTGTGTTTTCGCGATCTCACCCGAAATAGTTCCCCGGCGGCCTTGAAGCTGACGTTGGGGGATCTTTGGGGCTGTAGAGTTTGATTTTGTAACATTTCGGATGAAATTGTGATGATTTTTGTTTTTTCAATTGGTAAGGATTTGGCATTGAACAGATAGAACATAATATGAGGGTTTGGAAGATGTCTTTCCTGCTTGGGGATGTGTTTCTTTCTTTTCAGACACTGGTTAGGGGGCTGAAGATGTAGCGCCCCCCAAATCCACCGTGTCACGGTCAGCTCTTTTCGGAGCAGCACGGGTCTTAAGATATTTACCCTCCGGTAAAGTATATAAGAAGGCTATCAAGGCTATGGAAATCAACATTTTGTATAATAGGCTAGGTATGGCTAGGTCAATCATCGAACTAAATGGGTTATCTTCCATAGTTATATTAGTTTCCTGTAGAGTAGGGTATTTTCATGTATTATTTTCTTATATTTTCCATAAATTCATGACTTTTCATGACCGCAACCCATGGCAGCGACTTTGGGGCTGCTGCATTCGGCTGGGACGCTGCAGGTGAGAGTCTTCCCTTCGCCTTGATCTTGGCAAGAGACCCAGCGGCAGCAAAAGGCTGGGTCCCCGATAAATTGAAACCCATGGTGACTTGGGATGTTTTTGGGGATACCCTGTTGTAGGAAACCCCACTATGGTTTTCCGGGCCAAGGGCAATCATCCCGCAACACATGTTTTCTGTGAAACTTGAGAATAGTGAATAGTGACTGATTGAAGTGACAGCCTAGAAGGTTTGCATGAAAGATGTGCCACCGGCGGCACAAGAATTTTTGCCGGCTTTAACTCTGCGAACATGGCCCCAACTTGGCGAATCATTGGAGGGGATCAACCATGGACATCTTGGTAGCCACATCGCGGGCTTTTCATATCATGCACCCTCGGGAAATGAATCGATGGCCGTGGTTCACAGCAATCACCGTGTTTGAGGGGTTTTTGATCCCCGTTTTCATCTAATTATCCTATAATGGTTTCGTTAATTACCCTCAATAATACCATGATAATTACCCTCCAGGAATCAAACATGGCGTGATGGAACATCTCCCCTTTAGTTGGATGATTCTCCCATTTTCCGGCTGCCACATTTGATTACCAGAGGGTATCCTTCATCCTTTTTCATACATAATCCCGTAATGGATAGGTTGTGATAGGTTACAGTATATAATTACATTTAACATCATTTAATTAGCCTTTTTTGATCCCACCATTTAAGTTGTAGGATTTATATCCATTTAATTATATCCCAACTTATGGAGCTTAAAATCCCATAGTAACCGAGGAGCGCTTCTGAACGTGGCTGGTCCCGTTTTGAGCGCGGCCGAGAACGTGGAAAGCTTCGAGAAAGATCAGGAGGTGGAGGCTCTGTGGAAAGGCGGGCGCTTCAGCCAGGAGGACCTGGAGGACCTGGTGGAGTTCTGCATGTAGATACAGATGATGCAGGAAATTATCATGATATATATATATATAATTATATATTATGACATATATATATATACTTATATATATATATGAAGAAATTGGATGAACTTGGGATGAACTTGAAGTCAATCTCATGATCACCGTATGTGAGTATAGCATCACGGAAGTGCGAAGGCAGTGTTTTTGTTGCTGGTGGCTGGGATGGTTTGATTAAAACCATGAAGGGGAGAGTTGGTGGTTTAAGCAATGAACAAATAGATGGATCAAAATAGGGTTATGTATCTAAATATATATCTATACATGTATATATATATATACACATATATTATACAATATATATATATATACAAATACATATTACAGTTGACAAGATAATGATACGACCAACAAACATGGGGATACTTAAGGCGAATGATGGGATACAATGGCGTATGACGCTAGTGGAGAATCGTTGAGAATTTTGGTGATAGAATGAAGTAGGACCAATATCTGTTTGGTTGGTGGATACAAAGCCGCTAGACGTGGTTGTAATCATCAACAGGCCTGGGGCTATGACAGGTGTACATGGAGACAATGGCAATCAATGGCACATTTTGGGTTGCTGCTTTCGAACTTAAACCATGTTCTCCCAGTTTCGACATGTTTTTGGTGGACCACCAACAAGGAAGATGTAATGTTGGTCCATGTCCTTTTATTTTCCTTTGCCGTTCCTCTTCCCTTCCTCTTTTTTACAAAACCATGGCGATAGGGCCCCCCAAAAGCGAGACCCAGTTGTCGGGAACCAAGCGAAGAACAAGAGTTTGACAACGGCTCATGTGCTCATTTGGTATGATTGGAGGCGAGTTTTGTTTGCAGTGTGGAGAGGAGTTTCGTTGCCCTCAAACGAGAACTCTGCTAGCAAATGAATCAGAATGCTATCGAACACTTATCGAAGATTTTTTCCCGTCTGAAAAGATACAGACGCAGCGCAAGTGCGGTAGCAATAAGAAGTGTCCATGTCCATGTCAATGTCTATCCAATTTTGAGAAAAGAAAAAAGATCAGTGAACGTTGGATAATTAGTTGCTACACTCCCAATTTTTTACTGGTTAATTCTGGAGAATTCATGGAACTCCACCTGCTTTCTAGTGTGGTTGGTGGGTTCCGATCAGGGGATGAAGCTGACAGGTGAGTGGTACCCCGCGCGGTTCCTCAAGCACGATCCGGAGCGTCATGAGATTGAGATCCAATGGAAAACTCAGGAGGCCGCAAGGGAAATTACATGAAATTGTGATTGGAGAGGATTTGGGTATGGATTGAACCAACAAAAAAACAACAGGAAGGGGCACTCAATCAACAAACATGGGCGTTTTGAACAGGGCAACCCTGGAGGCTAGGTAGAGATGGGAAACTGATCAAACTGATCCTCGATCCACTAATGGAAGGTCATGAAGGTTAATGCTGCAGGGGCCACCAAAATGGTAATGATCAGGGTGGTGCAGTGAAGGAAGGGTTCAACCCATAATCACTGGTTTGATGGAAGGGAACCTGTACCCTCCAGTAAACTAATATAGGTATGGAAAATGACAATTCAAAGTTGATTTACCTGGTAAACATGGCGCTTTTTCATATTTGCCATGGATATCTTGAATTAACAGAAGTTAAGCCATGGATAGCCATGGTGAAATCACCAAATACTGAGGAGATGTTCTGCAGGTTGCTGTAAATTTCACATTACATCAATTGATACCGTGGGTCCAAACATGGGGAATCCTTCGATCCACTGTTCTACCAGGGTGCTTTGTTCGATCCCCCATATTTGAAGATTTCCGTGGTCGAAACTGATGTCTCCGTGGTCGATTTTCAGGGTTCCATGGGTTCATTGCACTCCATTTGAAGCCCTGAATGAGTCCATGAATTCTAGAAAAAATACCATTCGAATTGAATGGATTCTCATCGTTTTCCCCAATAAAAAGGGGCCCTTCATTTGATGGGTAAACCAATACGTCTTAAGCGATTCCAAGCCTGAAATAAATGTGCCCCATTTTTTGAGCTGCGGCGGACATTTCAGTCAGAACGGCACTTTGTTCATCCTCCGGGTGGATCTAGTTATGTTTCAAGTGGGAATTATCCTCTTAAATGATGAAAAAATACCATTAGAATTGAATGGATTCTCATCGTTTTCCCCAATAAAAAAGGGCCCTACATTTGATGGGTAAACCAATACGTCTTAAGCGATTCCAAGCCTGAAATAAACGTGCTGGCAGCTGGTTTCCGAAGGTTTTTCGCGGGCAGGTTGATGCATCCGAGCGGAGAGAGTGGTGCTGTGAAGGTGGGGTCTTCGGTCGGGTTGGGACAAAATTATGTGAACAACAAAAATTGGAGGTTTTATGCATTTAATATCATTTATATAATTACTATTCAGAAAGCATTATATAATAATATTATATATAATTATATATAATTATGTATACATAAGACATGGGTCGGTCGTTATTTCTAGAATCGATCATATCATATCATATCTTAAACTCCACCTGCATGGATGGCTTGACAGCTTGACACTCAACAGGACCAGCCATTTGTGGGCCCACTGGTACCCCCAATCACTTGACGCATACCGACATATTGAGTGGAAGGATAAGTGTAGTGAGAAAAGATGAAAACAATGCCAATGAGTGTGGTTTTACTAGTGAATATGTGTGGGGGTGAATCTTTATTGGCCTGGTTTTATCTCTTTTATTGCTTCTGTGGTTCAATGAGGTCAAGCAATAAAAAGAGAATGAACAAATATACGACAATGCCAATGAAGATTCACCCCCACACTAATTCACTAGTACAAATCAAACCACAATAGCCTCCCGGGTATCTTCTCAGGTGTGGCTTCCAGGGGCCTCAGACACCTGATCACCCATTGCTACGTTGAAGAACCCCGGGCTTTTTTGTGTTAGGCCTTCCAGACCTCATATTCCTTAAATAAACTTAAACTTAAATATTCCCAAATACTGTGTGTACATATATATATATATATAATAATCTCATGCAATATAATCCCTACTTGCAGTGGTCATATCTGGCTGATTCTTGCTTGTGTCCCTCTTGTTGCTGCTCATTTTTGGCGGTGAAACGATTCTTCTATGGCCTAGGTTGGGTGCGATCATTGCGAGCCAAGAAAGACGTAGGCTCAGGCAGGAAGTTGGGGAAACAACGTTCCGTTGGCGCGGCAAAGACTGGGTGGGGGTATCCGGGTATCCTTTGCAGATCCATTTGCCAGCGATTTTTACGATTTTGACATGGAAGAAATGGAATTTGGACACCCAGTTGACCTGAAGTTGGTAGTCTGGGGGGATAAACTAACCAACTGAAATGTACATTTTTTGTGTTGGCAGGGTATGCAAGGTGAACGATGTATCAATTGGGCTATCAATATCCTGTTGCAAACCATTGACGAAGTCCAGGGAGCGTCCAACAATGGGAATTTTGCCCCAAGATTGAATAGTTGACCTGGAAGCACAAAGTGGGATATGCGGCAGTTAAAGCAATAAAGCACGGGGAGGAAGAAACAAAGCGGAGCTACCGCCAAACCTTGGTTCGATAGCAGGTGCATGTGTTACCCAAAGTTTTTTTCGCCGAGGCCAAGTCATCAACGATACCGACGATACTGGTGATCACACAAAGAAGAGTTGGGATTTATCCACGAAGAGTGGAACTCTAGTATGCAACAAAAAAACTTGAAAATCTATCCAACAAGCATGAGTTCACGAGTATTTTTTCCAGTCATGGATTTTCCAGTCATGTATAAACCTCCATTTGGCTGGGACATCCCAACTAGCCATGGTTGAATACCACAGGGTATGGATTTCAAGGGCTCCTACATTCGGTATGGTGGATCCATGGAATCGTGAGGCTATGACTATTGGAGATGGCTCCGTGAGCGATGCTTGTGATGCAAGCGGGCGACCGGGGGCCAGACAGCAGGAATTAATATGAATACCTTTTATTTGACATGATGTAGCTGACCGTGATACATATACATTACATACATATATATATATAGAGATAGATATAGCAACCCCTAAACAGATAGAAAAACATGGAAACCTGGAAATTATTGGGAAGACATAAGTTGTATTATATGATTTTATTGCCAAAATTTGTGTGTGACAGATAAACATCGCCAAAAACCCACCAATAAATGGGAATTCTGTCCCCCTGACCTTCACCTAAATGGACTGAAAGACTCCAGGGTCCCCGGGTCCCCTAAAAGATAAATCCCTTTCTTGCCAGGATTTTTTTTGGATTGATATTGATTTAGCGCAGAATTTCATGTCATTTCCAGTTTCAAGTGTTTCTACTTTGGGGTTGCTGTACAATGATAGGATGCACCGGAGTTGTTCTTGTGTGGAAACTGATGCTTCCAGTTGCAGGGGGATCTTTCGGACCCGATCTGAGTCAGAAATCGCCACATCTAGATTCTTCTTCCAACAGCTCTCCCCAAGACGTTTCGCTCTTTTTTCAGCACCTTCCCATCTTCCCATCCCATGATTCTTCGCTACCTCAGGCTATTTTTTCCATCTTTTGGCTCAGCTGCTGAGGACATTTAGTAGAGGCTTCAGCCCTGAGAAAACTCTTAAACCGCGCACCTGAGCACTGCCTTCACTTGATTCAGGACGCGCAAAAAATAAGCGCAATCCGCGCAAGCGCGGGCTGGGGGCTTGGTATAGTGCACTCAATGTCTGATACAATATATGTACAGTATTCGTATGTATTATCTAGTACAATCTAGTACAATACAATATAATATGATTCTATAGTGAACATAATATTGTACGAGTGGTGTGAATTTTGATGTAATTATTTTGGGTCTGTTGTATTTATGATCTATGTGCATAACATGTGTTCAGAAAACAGTATATTGAGTACCCCACGAAAAACGTGCGGTTACAACCGTCGTTCGAATTCAGCGACGAACTTTAGGAATTTTCATGGAAGTTCAACCTCACCAGGAGCTAAGAGAATATTTGGGATGTATCGTGGCAAGATTTGGAGAAATCATGGTTGGTTTAAGGGAAAATTTTAACCGGAAACCATGGATTTTCCCATCAAATATAGGGGTTTACGGTTTCAATTTTCCCTTAACCCAATCCAATGAATAAAACAGAAACCAGAACTTGGCAAAGTGATTGCTTCGCAGACACTGATGGGCGATAGTAGAAGCAACGACAATGTTGCGTTGACCGGTAAAGTTCCGGACGCAGCCAGCAAGCATCGTCGGGTAAAACGGATCTAGTTCCTTGCCCTAGAAGCAGAAGTGAATCTGTTCCTTTTCGTGTCTCAGTTGCTTGATATGGATTTGTCTGAACATAGGGTATACCATTTTTGTATATACATGCATTCTTAAACATCAACCCAAATCTTGAATGATCATAGCGTGGGGAAAAATCCATCAAAGAGCACCATTGTATTCCCGTCATATCCCTATCATATCTCAATCATAGGAACACCATGATTCATTAAACATTAAGAACACACATTATTCGTTGTAGCCAACCACCATATCCCAAGTAATTCTTGACCCCCGTATATAATTTTTCATCAGATATGGCTAAATCATCTTAAATTCCCATAATGTTGATGGTGAAACCATCTTGAATCCCCATTTGTTGTTGGCCAAGTCATCCTGGTAAACTAACATAGCTATGGAAAATCATCATTTTTAATGGGAAAATCCACTATAAATGGCCATTTTCAATAGCTATGTTAGTTCACCAGAGGGTATTAGATCTGGCTATTTGTTGATGGTGAAATCTCCATTGAAGTGATGTCTCCCCTTGGCCGCTCCGGCGGCTTTGGCTCCGCAGGAGCCCCGGCTGGTTGAGTCACTTCGGTCCTTGCTGCATCAAGCGCTGCACCGGGGACTGCTTCACTTGTCGGCAGAGGTAACTGGATCAGGTGGTGGATCAGCCCATTGAAGTGGTTACCCTAGTGTAAACGTACCAAACAAGTGTGGAAAACCTATGGTTTCCCGAGGAAAATTGGACATCAAGAATTATCAACAGTCGATCATCCCATTTGCAGGGTTGCTCCAACCCATAATGCATAAATGATAGCCACCTTTGGGGTCCTTTGGGGTGTAAATGAGTCATGTTACCTCTGTATTCTGTATACTTACCCAGTTTACCCCCCCAAACGTACCCGGGGTGTTGGGAGCAACCCAGATTTAGTAAATGAGCCTAGTAGTTTCCAAATCAGAGGTGATTCCATGGACTTCTGAGTTGTAGCCCCACTATACAGTTGATGAAGTGGGGCAATCTTCACCAGGATGGTGAATGTGCCGAGGGATGCAACCGAAAACAGTCCGGGATGATGGCACTAAATAGGTTTATGTTGAAGATGTTTCTGGCCATTTTTTTGTTGTATTGATTCGATAATCAAGAAACATGACCTGTATCAATGGGTTTGCTATTTGGTGGAATCACCCCCGAATACTTTGTTTTTGAATGTGCTGAAGAGAAGTTCTGTGGATTCCGTTTATCTTGAAATGATCCAAATCTATTATCGGACAACATCTTCTCTAATCGGCTTATATCTCATATATTCTGATATCACATCTCAAATAGGTTCAATATGGATCAATATGGTGTGTCGGAGAATGGAGCATTTTATCCCCCCAAATGCCAATGGAAAAAAAAAGGACCAACATGATGGACACGCATGAAATTTGGGGGGTTTCCCCACACAGTATCAGACAACCCCATATATCTTCAAAGAGCAGCGTTCAAACTTTCATGATTGTATATTGTGTACTACCCTCTGGTTATTTTTCACATAGCCATGGAATAGCTGGCGAATTTTGGATGATTTTCCCGGCTAGGAACCTCCATTTAGTTCGGGGATTATCCATGGCTATGTTAAATAACCAGAGGGTAACATAATGGGAATATACTATTATTATAATGGATCTAATAACTTCTATTATGAATATACTATCCAAATGACCTATTTGATCATCCCATGTATTGTGTACTAACTTATACTATCCAAATCTATCCAGAATCAGGATGATCAAATGACCAATTAGCTGCTGGTTCCACCGCGAGGCATCTGCTTGCCTCGCCCGGCTCGTGCGCTACGGGCCCTCACAGACGGCCGCCATGGTCGGTGGAGGCCATCGCGATGGTCGGTGGCGGTGGAAGGCATGGGATTTCACCGACAATAAATGGAGCAAACATGGAAATATCACATACTATCACCATTTTTTAATGATATTTCATGGACAATTTTGCAACATTTGCCGCATCAATGCACCAAATGATTGATCTGGCCAGCTCGATGGGCTATGCCTGGGCTCTTAGGAGCAACATTGAAGTCGTTCCCAAGGGACCAGCATTGATCTTTGAAGGTACCCTTAAGGGTACCCCACATTACCCCACTTTCTGGGATTGGATCAAACTCACGACCAACTTAGAAAAGCTTGAGATGGTGGAAACTGATCTGCCGAAATTGAATGCCGCTTGAACCTCACACAGACACACACGGCGGTGGCTTGATTTTTGGAAATTCTGATGCAGGGCTGAACTGGAGCAATCATGCCGTGTGTGCAAAGTCTGCAATACCAAATGGGTTTGTCTGAAAATAGTGTCTCCCTAGACCCAATAGTTAATCATCATTTCCCCAATAATTCCCTATTAAATTGCTATAATTGTACCCTATTTCAAGACACACCCAAATTGACAGTTGAAAGGACTGCTCACACTTGCGCACAGTGTCAGTCCAGTTTGATCAAGCACCTGACTAGCCTCAGAAACAGCCCCACCCTGACCAAGCAACATAGTTGGAGACCAAAGTCTTGGCAATTCCATACCAATTGAGCCATTACAACTACCCTGGTTAATTGGTTACTATAGGGAGCTATACTACTTGGATTATTGGGGATTATCATGAGCGATAGTAAGTAGTGAAACTTATCAACCAACTAGTATAATGAGATGGGATAGGGACCTTGTGATGATGTTTCAATTACCAACATGAATTGTGAGCAATCATAGCTGAAGATGATAATTAGGGTTATTGCCATCCGGCACCCTTTGGGATGGGGCCCCAATTTCCTCACATGTTTAAGGAAATTGCTCAACCACCAAGTAGCACAACGGGTCCCATACATTTCCATTTATATACAGTAAACAAATCAGTCAGAATTTCAATCAAATCTCGAAAATAACACCCTTGTTGGAGGTCATGATTTGCGAGATGTGCAAAGTCTCATCTTGGGCTTGTCCGACTTGGGTACCGCGGATGATTTGGATGGTCATGTTGGCGGGTCGTGTTGCCCTGGTCCCTTAGCCCCATAGATGGGGGTTTGATAAGCTCCAAACTGGCTTCAACTGGTCGGGGGTGACATTTGCTACCTTTGGGATCCTTGGGATCCTTTGGGTATCCTTTACTTGTCATCAGGCTGTTCCACTTGCATCTAAGCTTACTACGGCTTTTTCATGCCTTGTTTGATTGGATACAGCGCTCTCATTGATCAGCCGTTGTCAGATCCCTTTGTTGACCATCTCTAAAAGGCAGGTTGGTCCAAGATGGGTATGGTTCAAAAATAGGGTCCCATTAAGACACAAATTTCTCATGGGTCCTATACTATGTCGATGATCAACTCATGGTGGTAAATGATGTTTTGCCCATGTATTCTTTGGTTTGATACCTGTGACTCTCAACCGTTGCTGTGTCAACAATCCGATTTTCCATCCTGATACGGGATGCTGATTCCTACCTTGAAACCCCAAAGCGAACGCAAAAATGACCAAAAGCGTAGATATGTTGGTAAAACAATAATAAGCTATCCCCAATTTCACCACAGATAGGTGGTATAAACTATTCCCAAATGGGAGGTTTATTGTGGTTTTACCACATTACATACTTCCGCTTCCACCACAGTGTGGCAGCTATTTCTTGGTTTCAATATCACCTCGCTTGCAAGTTCTTCCACTTCCACGAGCTCCTAACAATCCCAACATAGTTATCTGGGACAAATCATGGAAAAATTGCACGAACCCCCGAACTGTTGGGGGGCTAGAAACGATCCCGTTGATTTGTCCAAACACACAGATCCATGGATTAGAATATTAATATTTGATTTGATATAATATGATATAATATCTATATTATTCTATATAATAATATGCAATAAAATATGTTAAAACATGATATATATATGCTGCCCATTATATATATACATATATCATGGTATATATCTATATACATATATCATGGTATATATATATATACATATATCATGGTATATATAAATATATCATATTACTGTAATCCCCGCTCTACCCCCCTTTAAAAAAAGCCAGCTTACCAGCCGTGGATCCTCAAGCCTGCAATTCCCAGGTTCCAAAGAGTCCCTGGGAGAAGCCACGAACTACTTCACCACCTTGAATTGGTCCGCACAGTGGCGCCAGGACTTTGCGATGTCTAAAAGGCCATTTGGAAGGCCATGTGTTCTTTGGTCCCCTAGGATAAACTAACGTAGATATGGAAAACCCATGGTTTCCCAAGGAAGTGACACTTGATATGGCAAGGCACGTCGTTCTTGTCGGGTAGACAAACAACTATAGTTGGAATTTCTGGACATTTCAATGGCCTTGTTGGATCTTCTTGATTGCCTCTGCATCACCTTGCATTTGGATAATTTGGTAGGAAACCGAAGGGTAGATACCCCACTTAAATCCCACAAAATCCAGGATTCTCTTAAGATCATGTTGTAGATAGATTTTCCAGTTAATCTACGGGGACTGCGGCATCTACTGGGATTTTATATTCTCACAATCCAGGTAAACTCGTCGCTGCTTAAGTACACTTGATCATCATTTTCCCCATGGAAACAGACATATATGTCAAATATGCCTTTTTTGGCCAAAATATCACACCAAAGATCTGGTTCTTAGAATCGGATCTAACACAGATTTTTGGGGCCATTTTTGCCACTTCAATCACTTCAATCACAAAAAAATCCTTTAAACAGACCCAGGAGGAGTTGCCCGCACCCTGGAAGCCGCGCCCCCCGCCGTTCGCGGCCGGCGCTGCGTCCCCGGCGGGTGCGGTGTCGCCGTGCCCGGTGGTGGCGGATCCGGCGGTGCCGTGGCATCAAAGAATGGGTGCCATCAATGATATCAATGGGATATCAACATAGGGGGGTTTCCCCACACAGTTTCAGACAACCCCATATATCTTCAAAGAGCAGCGTTCAAACTTTCATGATTGTCCCAGAAAGCTCCATTGAGTTCGGGGACTTTCCATGGCTATGTTAGTCATAACCAGAGGGTATCAATCTGGGATAGCAACATTAACCAAGAAGAATGGTGATATCCTGTTGATATTCATGGTGAGAGAGTGGTAATATCATGGGAATATCATGGGAATATGATGGGAATATATCCCCTACAAATGGTGATTCAATGGGATATTCATGGGTATAGAATGGTGATAAAATGATTTAGTGGGATAATATGGGATATAGTCTGGGATAGAATGGGAATATACATGGCTGGCTGGAAATCCCCTATGTAGGGGGTTTATAGCTGGGAGAATCATCAATAAAGGGGATTTTTAAGCTAGCGAGGTTTGATTACCGGAGAGTCACCAACAGAAATAGGGAATTGACGCACCAACATGCGGAGATTGAAGCAACAAACATGGGGATTGAATGGACACAAATTGGTACTGTACTTGACCTGAAATATATGTATATATATATATATATGGAACATATTCAGCTAGACATGATAACACATGGTGATATTTACGGCTTACTGGTTGCAACCGACTGCTTCGTATTTGTCTGATTAGTTCACTCAGTCGCCAAGGGCCATTTCTAGGTGGGATGATCCTCCAAGTGGATCTTCATGAAGATCATGCAATATGGCCCCAGTATCACCTAGGATATTGCTGGGGTTAGAATCCCAGAAGCAATCGTTTTGATTGTTTAGTATAGTATAGGTGTACCCTAGAGAGTGGGTATAGGAGCCCCTGTATTGAAGCTCGGCCCATGCGCTTGTCCTCCATTTCTCGGAGCCCCACCCATGCGAATTCTGACCTTGCAAGTGGGATTATAACTCCAGCTTTCCAGAACCTAACTCCAGCTTTCCAGCAATTTCAGGGGGTCAATCCCAGGACTCACCAACCAGTAGAATTGGTCCCGCTGTGGGAAGCGCCCTTCATTTGAGCCCAAGCCTTGTCCGGCCTTGTCTCCCAAAAAACAACCCCCATGACCCAGACACGAACAGATCTACTTCCACCAAGGCTTTTTGGATGTGTGTTGCTGATGACCAATGCAGTGCGGGGACAACTGGTCTGGCCATCTTTTCGTTCCGACTATTGTAAAGAAAACCAACCTGAAGCCCGAAGCCGCCAAAATTAATCAAAATTATCCCTGATTCACCAATTGTTTTTTTTTTGTTTTTCAATGCACATATACAATCATATACATCTCAATAAACACACACTTTTTAAGAGTTTTGTTTCTTGTATGTTTTGTATGTTTGTGTTCTGGTTCTAATAGAGATTCCGAGGTTCGCGTTTTGGAGCTGCTGGATCTACAGAAAGAGCTGCAGCAGGAGCAGCAGCTCCGTTCGGCGGCGCAGCAGCAGCTATTGAAGTCACGGGAAGAGTTGCAGAGCTCCAAGGAGCAGATCTGGAAGACTTCATGCTCCAAGTTTGAGGATATTGCTGATGTACATATATATATAACATACAATATGATATATTTATATAATTATATATATATATACACATACACAGTATTTTTTTACGCAACGAACATTGGTGTGTAAAACGAAAGAGAATGGTGATGTTCATGAATATATCATGCTTTTTGTTTGGAGAATTGGGGATGTTTTGGACATTGGAGCGACGGCTGTTATGGTTGGTTTTCAGTGGAGACTAGTTGTGTTCCAAGGAGCCAAACAAAGTGGGATATGAACCATGAAAATCGTTCGCTGGGATTAACTTTCATGGACAGCGGATATCAATGGGATGTTTATAGCAGATATGACATGGAGACGAATCTGAATGGGATCATTCACCATTGATCTGAATTTCAACGACCGAAGCCTGAATCATCCCCTGAATGGCCTGGTATTTCATCATCACTAAATGATTTATGAGGTATAAAACCATGAAGAATGCATGGGGATGTGATTGATAGATGATTGGTGATGGTGGTGATTATTACCATATAAAGTTGGCATATACTCTGGATATACAGTAGTGGTAGATAACGGGATATATCATATGTAACCAAGTATTAATGAATGGCAAATGGTTGAAAGAGGTATAGATGATCATTAACATCATGTGGTTTTTGGTTGATCGGTCGTTATAAACTAAGGTTATAAGTGGTCTTCCCCACCAAAAAATACCGGGATAAGAGATAAGGGGGAAGTAATAAGGTGTACAACTGGATATTACTGTACGAATTGTCTTTCAATATATTGAGGCTTGCTGAATGGCTGCAAGAGTCCAAAAAAACATGCTCTAACGGGACCTGTCCAAAAATGCTCAAGGCATATATATATATACATCGCTTCAGGCATATCTTTTTGTTTTGTTGGGGGGTGGGTGTGTGAGGAGAAGCAGAGTTCGGAACACATCCATGATATAGTCCCAATATGTCCCAATTATAAAGGGATTTCACTTGATGATATACATTCTACAGCCATCACAGGGAGATCAAGGTCTTGGAATGATGGTTGATGATTACAACCATCATTCATATAGGGTTTTAACCACCAAAGATATGGGGGATAGAATTGATGATTTGACATATACCTTAATATTTCTTTGGTAACAACAGGGTCATGTTTTCATGGGGAGACAATACAGAGAGATAATGGGGATGCAAAAGGGACATATCATCATGACTCATGACCATGATTTTCTTCTGGGTGGGATGGCCAGATGGCTGGATTGGTTGCATGATACACGATCATAGGCCGGATATACAATGGATATATCTGAAAGCGGGGCTTAAAGTTGGAAATAGAATTGTCTTTTACCAAAATCTTGTCCTCGCAGAGAAATCCCTAGTTTTGAAACTGTCTGGAAATCGTATGTCGACAGTTGATAGGTTCCCATCGCCATATTGCTGTGCCAAAAAGGAACCCGAAATTGGTACAGTTTGAGATTGTGTCGGGTCTAAATTTGCCTCTCATTTTCAGGGTTCCGGAATGGTTCCAACCATGCATCTCAAATCCAAAGATATGAATCACGATTTTGGTTGATTGTGGTTCTATCTAGGGTCCCAATTTGAAATCCTTGTCAATTGAAAGAAAGGAGATGATTGCGAAACTCTTAGAGGAAAAGAAGGCCGGGACATACTGCAGGGAAATCAGGGGATGGCTATTGAATTTTTCCTTGGACCGTCCCCCAAAAAAGGACAGATGGTTCATATGTAGGATCAAATCAAACCGTTCTTCTTTTATTTTTTGTCGCCAATATTGTCAGCAGTAATTCTGTTTGGTTCCCTGGAATGTAGATATTTGTAGATGCTGCGCTTGCAAGTTGCATTGAAGTCATTTCCCTATTTGAACTGGGGTTTCTTCGGGTTGCCCACTCAGCTGAAAAGGAATAATGAACCACCAACACAAGCCTTGGAAGTCGCTTCCTTCTCTTTGGAAGGGCAATTTTGGGGCTCCCATATCCAACTTTGAGACACTACCAGTTTTGTATATAGTCTTGTTGGTTCAGGTTCCTTTTTGCAGCGGATATAATTATTGAATTCTATTACTTGCATTTTCATATAGTATATTCTAATGTAGTATGATGTCCATATTCGCCATGTATATATATAATATGATATATATGATATATATATATATATGTTTTATACATGTCTACATTTATCTGAATACTTATCAAACATACATGTTAGATATTCATACCCATGTACCTGTCTACACGATTCCAGATTCCAGACATAGCTACCTGGTCCCAGGAAATGGCCCAACGACTCCAAGACCTCGACGCTGAGCTTCAGTCAATGGCGCAGAGACGATCGTCGTCGACGGCGGATGGGGCGGATGCGGTTGGAACGGCGGCCGCGGTTGGAACGGCGGCAGGGGGAGAAGCGGAGGAAGCAGAGGAGAACGATT
The DNA here is from genome assembly GCA_003297045.1 of Symbiodinium sp. clade C Y103. Classification (NCBI taxonomy): domain Eukaryota; class Dinophyceae; order Suessiales; family Symbiodiniaceae; genus Cladocopium; species Cladocopium sp. clade C. The sequence continues at coordinate 60,046 of BGPT01002286.1, read as the reverse complement.
GGATGCTGAAGGCTCAGTTGATGATGGTATTGTGGTTTAAGCTCAGCTAATCTATGGGACATCTATGGTAAATCTACGAACAGTTGGGCTGTGCTTCAAAATGACTGCTTAATTTGATGATGATATTGGTTTATATTTACATTATATCCAATACATTGGGGATTCTCACCATCGATTTAAGGGAATCCCTATTCTCAAACCAGTATAAGGGCATGCCATTTTGGGTTTTGAACACAGCTCAGTTGGAGTTTTTTCGGATTTTGATGTGGTTTTATGCAAGAGATTTCAATCGAAGGGGATGAGGATATAGGATCAGTATGATCAACTTGGCAAAATGTTGAGATTGTGAATAATGGTGGGAATCCATTGGGAAGCCTAAATCACCGGATTGAAAATGGACAGGAGTACTTTGGATTACCCTAACAGCTACAGAAAGATTACCATTTTGCAGAGGTAAATCATTGAGCTAAATGGGCCATGGCTTCCATAGCAATGTGAAAGAACCAGAGGGTACAGTATCATCCATCCTCATCCATATCTTTGTCGGTAACCTTGGGGTCAGATATTTACTCCTCTGGACTCCGGAGCCATTTCCTGGCACGAGGTTGAAACTGCTAACCAGATATTGGTTGATACATTGTTTTTTGGGCAATGTGTGATATTCATATTATATCAACCAGACCCCTAGTGTCTATTGATTCTATTTAATGTTTTGAAGGTTGAAACCAACAACAGGTTCAAGTGTCAACAACCTCCACTTCATTCCACTTCTATATGGTTTCCCATGACATATAGCGTGGCGTTGTTGTTCTCCATTTGGTAGGTCTCGACGATAGCAAACATCGTTAATGATGGTTGTATTGCAACCCCTTCGAGATTGGTTAGTATAGGGCAAACTTTCCAGTTGTTTGGTCGAAAACTATTGTTTCCGATGTTTTTTCCACCAAAACCCATGGTTTCCGATATGTTTCTCCCGCAAATCCACTGAACCAATCCCCCGGTGTCTCCGCTTGAAGGCAGATCCTGACACGTTGACTCTGGCAGATGCTGAGGGCTTCATTTCCAGGACGGGGCCATTCCAGATTGAATTCCTCTGGATTTAATTCCTGAAGGGAATTCCCATCAATATTAATCGCATTCCCATCAATCATGGCAATAAATCTGACATATGATATGATTTTAAATTTTAAATCATGACTTGGAAATTTTGACAGGATTCCCATATAATAAAATAAGTTCGATCAATATTATTGTCATTCCTATCAACGTACTGATTCAAGAGAATCCCTCATGGAGGGATGACCATAACCCCCTCCCGGCGATGTCACTGGAATGATGGTTGGGGTAAACTATGGGATAATGTTGAGATAATGGAGCATGCAACCAACACTATGATTCTCGGGTGTCTCTGAAAATGGTGAATACCGAGACATGCTCCCATATGGAATTTTAGTTTGGAAATGATGATTAACCACCAAAATTGGCGTACCCATTCGCAGATAAAACCATGTAGTGACAGTTTGAATACTTTGTATCAATTTATTATCATGTCTTTATAGCCTGTGCTATTATATACTATCATTTTTCTTTTGCGGATGGTTCTGGTTTTGAAGCTGGAACTATGTTTTTTTTTTTTTACGGAAAAAGACTTTTCTTAAAGGCTATAAGACTATTAGTTACACTACAAGTACTGATCTTTGTGGGAAGAGGTTGAAACCACCAACCAATAGCGGGCAGTGTTGAATTGCAGGGGCTTTTGAGATGCTGAATTTAAACGTTTGTCCTCAATCGGGGTTGTTAAGATGTTTTTGCTTCTCCCTTTCTGCTTTTGCAGATGTAAAAGAAAAAACGACAGCCCCCTCTCAAATGTCCTGAAGCCATGAATCAACCGCAATGTCTGAAGGTTCACAAACAGAAAAGATCTAGATTTACCACCCGGGGGAATACATGCACAAAGTATATATTATTGTACAATACAATCTAGATTTACCCCCAAATTGATGGTGTATCATAATTTTCCCCAAAAAAATGCAAATATCTGGATATCAGTGTTCTTTAAGACAGACCCAACTATGATCAAACATCATGTTGTTGATGTTATACCCTATCATTGCACCATATCCCATTTACATCCCCCTATTCTGGCTGGTCAACCCCCTTTCCCAAGGGCCCAGAGGGTCATCCCATGGTCAGGATCGCGAAGCGTCGCGACAGCGTCTGCGTGCTGAGAAGCTCGCTCTGTGGCGGTCTGCGGCAGCTGGGCGAAAAGCTCTACACGTCGCCGGTGCATTTCATCGAGGAATTGCTGCAGAATGCAGACGATTGCAGTCACTCGAATCGTGACGTTGCATGTTGGTAAAACAGTGCCATAAACCAAAAACCACCCCCAATAACTCACCATAAATAGGTTGTATAAAAACCATTCCCAAATGGGTAGTTTGTTGTTGTTTTGCCCCATTCATGGCGATTTCGCCATCCGAAAACAGCAGTGACTGTTGGGTTGACCCATCTCAATCAAAACTCGGCATTCCTTGTCGGGTGTAGGTGTGTCTCATATTGAAGGAATGGGATTACTTATTATTGAATACACCAATATGGATACCTTATGGAGAGTACTTATGATTACTTCACCCCACAAAAATCCCACTCTCCAATGGCAGCACTTGGCAGAGGCTATGGCTCCCTGGAAGAGCCGAGCTTCAAGATCGAGGCGACATCCAGTGCCTGTCGCTTCTCCTACAACGAGCTGGGCTTCCGAGCCAAGGAATGGCAGCGAAGGGTGGATGGAGCTTGAAGTTTTTGATGACTTTTGATGATGATTTTGCTGCGAGGATAGTTTCTTGGAGGACTTTTGTCCCAAGATTTTGTGATTGTGATGACTTGATTCATTGTTTTCGACAAATCTCTGTGGTTTTTTCCCGTGAGTGCCAGTCGATGTTTTATTGTGGTTAAGGCGGTTCAGGCCCCTCAACCCGAAGCCGCTGCAGGGTGGTAGTAAACAGTCCCACAGTGTTGACCGCTTAGACAAGCGAGCTTGACATGGCTCGATTGATCATGATGCGAAGCTCAATGTAGAACGTCACTCCTGGGCCCCCTGGGGTGGTGGTTTCAAGCTCCTTTCATCCATGATTTGAGGTGCCGGCTCGACCACCAGATTCTTACACTGTCCAATGTATTTGTTCTTATTTTCTGCCTTGAAAATAATAGATCATTTTATCATATTTTATATAGTATTATATTCCATGCAAACGTTCTCAAAACACCATGAATCAAATGCGTTTAGCAATCAAAGCTATAGCTTTATGGTTATTTCATGTATCTTATGATACCATAATAAGACAGTATATACCATACTTATTAAATATAATGGTTAATCAGTTCTATCCAAGATCCATGGGATTATAAACTATATAAGATTATAAACCATGGTATCAAAATGAAAAGCATAGTTGTTCCAAACATATAGATAACTTATGTATTCCAAAATAGCTCTTCCAAATTGGTTAGAAGAGTATCATCATACAAATATGGTACAATCGTATGAACTATTGGTTTCCAGATTATATATTATATACATATATATATATATTATATTATATTATACAGTATACATATATGTTTCAATAGTATAATATAGTACAATCATATACATATATTTAACACCAATTATATTATTATCACCAATTATTATACCAATTCAAGGTTATAATACCCCCAGTTCTTTGACCGTTGAAGCCACCTGCACCAAAAAAGGACGTCTTGTCCTTGTGCTCGCTGGCCGTCTCCACCAAGACCAGGGGGGACTTCTTGGGGCACAAAGGCGACCCGGCTTTGTGGAGGATTTTTATAGGGATTTTGTATAGGGATTACATGGGGATTTAGGGAATTAATTATAGAGATTATGTAGGTTTGTGTGATGTTTTATTGGGATTTACAGGGGATTTATAGGAATTGATAGGGATTTGTTGAGGTATAAAACCTTATATAGTCATTGGTTGAGATCTATGGGGATAGAATGGAAGTAGAGCCAACAATACTTAGCGAAATTGTTACACATCACTCCAATTCACTTTTGGGTTTATGGTATATCGAATTGTAGTTAATGAAGAATCCGCTTTGAAGATACCTGGGGGGGTCACCACCCGGAAAGGGAAAGGTGAGCTGAGTTTGTCGAGTTGGGATTTAGAGATGAGGGAAATGGGACATGGGCCATTTTGGGAATAGATATGGAAGTTCCACCATGAATGTAATGTTGGTAAAGCAATAATGAACCATCCCCCATTTCACTATTTTTATAGATGGTTTGTTTACCATTCCCCGTCATGGGCCGCCGAGCGCTGCCAGGCGTTGGTTTCAAGTCAGTCTTCGCGTGCACCTTGGCAGTGGACCATCGCACTGGCCGCATGGGATCACGCTGCAGTTCACAGCTCTTTATTCAGTGGGCACATCAAGAAACATGCGTAATAAGCGTAATACACCTTGAGAAAAGATGGTACTCTTAATAGAATCAAAGGCTAAATAGCTACTATAGTTGGTTACCATAGTTGGTTGCAATCGCTATTATAGTTACTATAGTTTTGATTGTGACGAGCTTGGGTTTTTTTCGAAACCATGTGCTCTGGAATAGCCTGGCCTTGAGGATCTGATCGTTGCCATGAGCTGCTCCATTTCATTGCTTGACCCGTCCGGTGTCAACATGTTCCCAGGGAACTACCATAGATTGTGCACTTACCAACCAATGGAAATATCGTGCAAATCGGATTTTCATAGATTGTAGAGAAACGTAGGGAAATGTAGCAAATACATGGAAATACCCTACATGGCAACCCCAAAGCAGATTGAAGAGTTGAGCACCTGGAAATATGAGGTAAACATCATGTATACCCTCCTGGCACACATGTTCTTTTTTGGGGGTTCTATCATATTCTATATCCGAACATCTAATGTCCGTAAAATGGGGTGGAACAATCCATTGCATGTTGTTGGCTAAATACATAATACAATGAATATACATACATGCTACACTATGTATATCCCGAATGTTTTGTGTATCATCATGTTCACCATCAAAATTTCGCAACTTTTGGCTATATCTCATCCCCAGTGTTGAGACAATCCCATATCCTATTTAGGACCTAGGATCTAAATGGGATCCAAATAAATTTGATAGGAATTAAACATCACCAACCATACCATATGCTATTCTCATGGTATTCTCGTAGTTATGTCCTATTGTATTCGCGGAACACGGTTGGTTTGATGCCGAACTCCGGTGGTCTAATCATCGGATCCCGTTGTGTGTTTATCAAACTTGCAGAAGTTATACAGGGCATTTTCTTCTGGTTATACTATATCATGTCAAATCAGCATTTCTGTTGGATGAATCCATATTTTTGTTGGCTACATCACCACTCTTGTTGGTGAACCCCACAGTTCTGTTGGTTAAACCACCAGTATCCATCTTTCCATCGGTGTCAGGTTCCAATGCTCCCTGTATCGTCTCGGGGAAGTTTCGTTTCAAGTTCCAAGTTCCAGGCCCGGTTGGGGCGACGGGGGCGCGGGAGAGGCGGAGACACACAAAAAATCCGGTTGGGCTGTGGACCATTTAAAGAAAATGTTTGATACAATACATATTGATGCCATGATTGTTGGTTGTGTATACATTACTGTATATATCTCATGCATATCAATATCCATTGTCAATATCCCGTGTCATGTGGTAAGCCTTAAACAGTTTAGCTCAAACCCTAAATCATCCCCAATAGAGGTTTATGAAATGCGTTGATCTAAACTGACCACCACATGGTTGGTTAATGGGATGGTTTATGCCATTGGGTTTACCACATTGAATGGATATTGACCAAAAATGGATATTAATATTCTCAATGGATGGATTACATCATATATAACTTGTACAACCAACAGTCTTGGTGATCTAAGGATGATATATTGGCATATAATGGGAATAGAATGGTAATATCATGGTAATACTATGGGAATATGTCCCCTGAAGCCCTGGTGATTCAATGGGATGACCATGGGGATATGATGTGGGTATAAGTGCAGGATATCTATTGTGGTATGGGATCATAAATGGACAATCAACATCAACTAACCTATCCATGATGGGCCATAGGATTAGTAGATGAAAATGGGGATGGAAGTGAGTACCCTTCGGCGTCATCAAACATGGCAATTGCTGGGACATCCCCGAACTAAATGGAGGTTTATAGCTGGAAAGATTATCGAACTAAATTGGGAATTTTCCAGCACGCCATGATTGATTACAAGAGGGTACCAAAAATATAAGGAGACAACCAATAGTGAATTGCACTTCCTTGCAAAACGGCCCAGAAAGTAGACTGCATTAGGCCAGTGTGATGATGATGTAAAATAGGGGATCAATACATCCACAAAGTGACCAGCAAGTTTAGGAGCCCAAAACCTGCCAATCTCATCTCATTTCTAGGGTCCATCATTTAGGTTCGTGTGACTATTTGGGGGGAAAATCCCCAAATGTTTAAATCGGTTGAATCTCACAATTTCCCTCTTAAGGTGGCTATAAATTTGCGGGTAAAAAGAAAGGTACAACGGTATACTCTTCAGTAGACTTACATATTGCTATGGAAAATGCTAGATGATTTACCTACAACAACTGGTGCTCCATAGCTATGTTAAATTACCAGAGGGTAATCCCTCTTTTGGACGCACTCATGTTAGCCACACCTGAGGAATCGACGAACTCTCTTACATTACACCACGTTGGCTCGACGACGTGTCATGGTTTGAAAGGGATCCCAAGAAGTACACGGCTCAAGGGCTGCAGCTTGTGGTTGGAACCTCCATTTTATGGGGTAATTTCTAGACCAAAACATACGACATCCATCCAAAACTGGCATTTGAATGAGGACCATATGATCATAATCCATGAGAATCCACGGCAATGGGGAGGTACTTTTCAGACAAAACCATGTCATCGACGCATGAAATATCATGACATATCATGAAATTTTCGAGCTGTATTACTTGATTTGGTATGATATGAGCATGTTTGGACAAATGACAAATGTAGGTAAACAATGACAATCCACAAGAATCTCGTTCGTATCGGAAGCGTTTTCTTCATGGGTTCAGATCCCCCCAATTGACAGTGGTTGAGTCTTTCTAATTCCATCCCCCAACCTTTAGGTTGTGACCGGCTGAACCCCTGGAAAGGTAGATGGTTTGGGTGCACCAGGTGAAAGTGCTCTGCTGTTGGTTTCGATATGTTTCCAGGTGTTTGATGTTTATGTTAATCAGTTTAATCCACTGAGCCATCCACCTGGGTAAATTTGGGAATCATAATTATGAATCATGCAATTTTGCCCAGATCCACTGAAATTTGACCTTGAAGATCAACATTGAATTGAGCCTCACAATAGCCATGCCTTGGTCGTGAAGTGAAACGATCCTCAATATGTAGCATCGTGAACCAAAATTGGGGCAAGATCAAGTTCCAAGACCTTCTAATATCTTCTAATTAATTTTCGTTTCATATGATCATATATAATATATTATATAATATCATATAATCACATATCATATCATGGGATATCTATGTTCATCGCTGAAGAGAGATTGACGTACTCCCATCCGCCCAAGACTTAATAGTTACTTGCAAGGGACTCCAAAATGTATCCAAAACTAAACCAACGAAAAAGATAATTTCACATATCACGAACTTTCCATGAATGAATTGCATATCAAGTACTGTAACCAAGACTGATTTGTTTTCACATAGGGATGGGTCAAACCCTATGAAATTACCACATGACTGGAGGTTACTGGGGGTTTCTTCACATGTTAACTATGCCAGCTAGTTCGGGGTACGTAGGGTACCAGGGTTTTGACCCATAACCATCTTACGTCACCTTTTCGGGGCACTGCATTTCAGAGCTCCAAGGCACATGGTGCGCATGGCGACGAAGTGACGGAAGGGACGCAGATTCTGCTGCCCTTTCGGCCCGAGCTATCGGGAAACCAGGCCGTGGTGAACTGTGAACAATGGGTTGCGAATTCAGGAGGTGAACTACGCAGCAGAATTCAGCCATACAACATCATATATCACATATATATATATATATATTATAAATGTATATGTATGTATTTATATATATATATATACACGTATACATGTTTGGTATGAATTTACCTGAAATGCATAGACATTAAACAAAACACATACCTAGGACTTTGGTTTTCAATGGTTTTGAATTGAATATGGTCCCAGATATGACCGACATTCATTGGTTATAAATTGATGTTGATGTGGCCGCCAGGCATGGAACTGAACAAGAAATATCCAGGAACTCCCCATCTCTGCTATTAGTATCACCGAAACCAAGTGGTGCAACTGGCAGGGATGGTTTGTAAATGGTAGAATGTAGAACCAATCCCAAGTCCCAAGTAGTTTTTTTTGAAGCCGATGGAAGCCACCAAGTACAGATGCCCGCGGAGCTTCATTCCATTTCTGGCGGTGTGATTCGCTCATTTCCCAAAAGTGGGATCATCATCATCCCCAAATCATATACAAAACCACATGATGGTTTCCAAAAAAAGACAACACCATGCCCCATTGACTTCCCAGCAGGACTTCTTGGAGAAGTTGCGTTGTGCTGTGGACCCATTGGTGTTGCTTGGCCTGCGCCAATTGAGGCGTTTGAGCTTTCAGATGGAGGGAGAAACGCAGGTGGGAAATGGATGGGCCGGGCTTGGAATGAGTCCAAGGGTGGGTCAAAACATGTCAAAATATGGGGATGGGTCAAAAATAAACATAATCCTAGGTTGGTTTTTCGAAGTGTGAATGTTCTTAGGATTTTGCTAAACATGGGGATGGTCTCAAGACTTCTACCTATTGGGAATGCAGCTTACCAGGTTTTTCATCCATAGCCATATGTTTAAGCCTCCCAATTTGTTGTCGGCCCCGGCAGCTCCCTGTAAAGTGCCATACCAGCAAATCCCAAGTTGTGGATGGGTACAGAACCATTTATCTTTTGGGAGGGGCGAGTGATTGCATATCAGATTTGTTCGAAGATGGCTCTGAAAATAGGGCAAGTATCAGATCTCATGGTTGAGTAAATAATGCTCACCCCTTTCCAATCCCCCTGAATCCCCTTACATTTGGACAAACCTAAATTATACTTGGACACCCTCCAAAGGTATCCTGTTCTCATGGTTCCTGACAACTTTCTTGGTGAAATTCCTCGTGGTGGATATATGTACAACAACCATCCAAACGATAGACCGATAGAGAAGTGAAATCCTTCTGAGACAGTGGGAAAATACGTCCATCTTTTTGTGGGTCAATATAACGAATAATTATTGCCTCAACTAAGCCAGAGAATCGCCCACATCTCCGTTGAGTAAGTCACCATTTATCCTTGCTTGGGTTGTATATCTAATGGATTCTAATGGTGGATATATCTACCCTATTGTAATTTCACATAGCCATGGAACATGAACCATTTCTAGATTGTTTACCGATTCAACATGACAATTTTCCGTGGCAAGCTGGGACCTGTCTTCCATCGTCAGGTGGCGGCCCATTTGACCAAGACGGCAGAGGAAGATTTTCGAGAGATCAAAACCTGGAAGGCATGTCTCCGCATCAACGATCCTTGGATTCTTTTGAGGGATTTTATTTGCAGAGTAGGGATTTTAACAATTGGAGTTGATGGTGAAATGGGGGGTATATATCGGTATATAACGGGGGTATCAAACCAACCATAATTCTTTGGGATTCCAAGAGAAATGGATGTTTCCTAAGTCATGCAGGGGACCCAGCATAATCAAGTCATTGTCATTGCTAATGGCTAATGGGGAAAACAATTGTTTGGGACCTGTGATAGGAAGCACCCAACCTGAGATGTTTGCAACAAGAACTGAGAATTTCACCAGCCAAAGAAGTGTTTGTTAGCCAGCAAAAGATGGGACACCATAGTTGAACCCTATCTTGATTCTTTTTCCTACTACTTCAGGTTGATTAGCACAGGGGAAACATGAGCTCCCCCTAATTTTTGGAGCCAGGTAGATTGTACAAAGCACCCAAGATATTCTTGCCATTTTGTTTGAGAACAATGTCAATGTAAGAAGGTCTTGGGCATTCCTCTTGGGTACTTTGGTAATGGTACGGTATATGTTCAGCCATTCCTTGCGGCTATCCTGAAGCCATGACATTGCGCAAAGTACTGATTATTGGCCCAGAGCCAAGTCCCTTTCTCCGATTTCATCCCAGATCCAAATGGAATCCAAGTGCATTGGATTGATTGCACAACATGATCCAGTACAATGTGCCGACACTTCACCCATTCTACTTAATCTCCCATATTTATCAATATTTCACATATTTTGGGTGTCACCATGTGCCACCCCAACTCCCAACTACCACACCGCTGGATCAAAATGATAAAAGGATATACAGTAAATGGGATGATTTCAGCATGATTCGGATCCCAAATTTCACCATCTTTTTTTTCGGTTGAATATCTTGTGTTTTCTTTGGAACATTGCGTAGTCAATCCCAAATTCTAAAGGAGTATAATCATTCTTTCCAACTTCGGTGATTTTTGTGTTGTCCCCTATGTTTCATATCATATTGCTGGCAAAGAAAGATCCACAGTCATTACACTCCCCGTATATGTACATATCCCCAAAAAGATAGAACCGAGATTTATCACTATTTATATGAATATTTAACTGTTCTATCCTTTTTGGGATTGCTATACATGTTATATTATTAATATACAATAATATACATACGTATATATTTATTTTATGTACATTTTTATTTTTACGTGTTTTTCTGTGTATATTAGTAGACATGTATATGCCCATTGTATTATATCCCCATTTGTATATATATATATATGTATAATATCCCTATATCATTGTCCCAATTATCTATGATTCCACTATATCCACTACATAATACATTATATATATTTCTTACATACATATAAGTTATTTTTCCATGATATCCCAATTTAGGTCCCCCTGTTTTCCAGGACCAGGACCATCTCTACCGGCTCTTCTCCAACGATGCTGGCGGAAATGGCGCCGTGGTTCTGGCCTTCCCTGCTGCGCCCGGGGCGGAGCTGCCGGTGTGCGCCGGGCTGCCCTGCGCGCGGGTGGGGCATCGATTTCTCTTGCAACTGGGATTTACCTCTGGAAATGTTGGGACGGAATGGGATATATCTAGCTTGTACCTGCCATGCACATATTATCCCACTTCATATATTTAAACAATTTTTTAAGCTATTTGACCTTCACATGGAACCTCCTATGTTTTTTTGGGGCCAACGTGAGTTTTTGGGAGAGTAGGGGATGATAGGGGATGCCTTGGGTATCCTTGGGTCCTGCTCTTGGCTTCACCAAGGCAAGCGAACTGGCAGTTGACCACCAGCCGCGAAGCCGTTCGGGAGAGCGTCGAGAACTACCAATTGAGGTCGGAGGCTGCGAAGCTGTGCCCTGGGCAAATTTCAGAGGTCGAGGTCACCGGAAATGATGCCATAGTGGGGGATTATCGGATTTTTTTTAATCTCTGACTTGAGAAGCATGCAGCATGAATAATATGCCCAGATTGTTGCTGAAGCCAGCAAGTTGAGGAGAGCTGGTTCGGCGGTTCGGAACGAAAACTCGGTGCGTCCAAGTGACAGACCATCTTTCCGCGGTTGACATCGGTGTTTCTCTGAATTGGGGGACCCACCAAACCATCTCCAGAATCTAAGCCATTCTTTCACTTGAGCCATGAAGAGAATTACCGTGATTGATTGGTCATTAATCATAGGGAGTTATACATGGTTACACTGCTTGGGTTGTTGGGGATGTTGCAACTATTATAGAACCCATCGTAGGCAAACTTATCAGTTCTTCGTTTCCAGGCCACGAATTTGAAGAACCGCGCCTTCCATCAAAAAAAACAAGCCAACTGGCTGAGGTTTTGCGTGGCCGCGCGACATCCAGATATCTTGCCTCACCTCGCACTCTTCCTCCCAGTGACAGGTGTGGACTTGAGCCATAAATGGTATTGAGCCCGGGGTGTCAAGCCAATGATATACACGAGTTATACAACAATAAACTGCTTACTACGAACTGTTTCACTGGGACAAAATGGGATGTTAATTGTACAGCTTTACCCCAAACCAAATTGTCAAAATATGGGCAATCCAACCGCTGAAGGGTGCAGTACTTAGGAAGGGTTCGTCTTTTTTTTTGCACGTCTGATGGGACAATTCTTGGGCACTTAACCGCAGCTACTAGTATTGGGGATACAATGGGAATGAGATGGGTACACGGATATAATGGGAGATGTACAGTAGGATACTCCCATAAATCCATATATAAACCATTATAAACCCATATATAAACCCATATAAATCCTATAGTTCTCCCATCCAAAAAAGCAGGAGCACCTGGCGCCCGGCCAGGTCCCGGCACGCCACCCTTCTGGCAGACCTTCTCCGAGGAGCTGCTCCACGAGCTGCGCCCGGTGCTCCCGGAGCTGGGCCTCGGTGGCGGAAGCCGCGGGTCCACGGCCATGCTGCGGCGGCCGGAGGAGAGGATCATGGCCTTGGTGGAGCCGCAGGAGGGGTCTTGGAATGTCTTGGAATTGCCATTGATGTAGGGAAAAACCGATGAAAAACGATGAACAACTGGGAAAATGGATGGTAAACCAATGGATGATATATAGATTATATAGGGTACTGGAAGGGGTACACTATCTTCAAAGCCATGTGGAGGTGTCTGAAGGGATCCCCGGTCGTCACCATGGGTTAACCTATACTAAATCATAGATATTCATAGTCATCCAAGACGACTGGATGATCTGGGCTACTCCCATGACGTCGGAAACCTCTATGTAGAAACTGTAAGATGGGGAAACCAAAGATAGTTGTTTGATGGATAGGACTTGGAGAGGCAATTCTTTGATTATAATATACAATATATCCATTAAATTCCATCGAACTAGCCACCAGATTCGTCGATTCATTCAATGGGATCCACCGGGTTCCCACAGTCACTTCCAAGCCGCGTCAGGTCTTCCTGGCGGCGGGTCTGGAGGTGGTACAAGATGAAGCCGCACAGCTGGTGATGCAGAAATGTGGCATCCCAGCTCTTGGCATCGCAGATCTTTTCGCGTGCTTCCCACACTTGGGGGAAAACTCGCTTCAAGTGAAGCCGGAGTCTCTGTTGGAATGGAGACATTACAACTCATTACTGGGGGGGTTGAGTCATTCTGCAAAAGGTTGGAAACATGGAGACAAATGGGGTTGAGGCATATTGAGTTTTGCTCAGTTGGCAAAAAAACAGTTGGCAAAAAAATGCAAAAAACATGTGTCAGAGACAAACAGAGACAAAAACAATTTGAGAAAACAGCAACACAAGTTGTTAACTTTTGTATTCCTGATTGTCAAATGATTTCGATGAGGATGGGATAGATGACAGTTACTCCTCAGCGTCGAGATTCACCAAGATGTGGAACTTTTGAGTAGGGACACATTCGGGAGCTCCGTTTTGTACAGACTTTTAGCTGACAAAACACTCACAAAATAATTCCCATGGCTTTCAAACATTCCAAAACTTTAATGCATTCCTTTTATTTGTCAAGGTCCGGTCAATTTCAATGCTATTCAACATGTTTCAAGCTTCCAACTTACAACATCCATTTTTCTCACCAGATCCCACCATTTCATGGCGTCGTGGGTTTTTGAGGAGAGCTGGTGGGCAGAATTTTTTCAGTTGCTCCTGGAAAATGCTGGCAAACCCGAGCTTGAAGAGTTGGTAAAGAGACACTTGGCTACCTTTGGCTATGTTTGGCTAGGGACTTGCTGTTGTCATTGGAGTAATTGTTAGTGATTGTTCAATGATTTGGTTACATGCGCATGCTTCGTTGATTAGAATCCGTCATTGTATATGATTTCTGGATCACTTCACAGTGGATTTCCTTGGGTTTCACATCAGAATAGCTGATAGGTATTGATGTTCATGCCACCATTCCTGTGCTAAAAATATAGGTTTTGAATGGTTTTGAACCATCCCCTCTTGGAGAATGTGGAACGCTTACGGGGTGAACAGTCAGGGTACCTCAGACTTTCACGATTTTAAGGGAAGACCATCTGCCGTGTGGCCCTAGGGCCCCCAGTGAAAAATACCCCCAGAGACAACCAAGAGATCACCCCTAAGGGCTAAGGGGGCTAGGAGTTGAAAAGAGTCTGTGTAGTAGGATCAGTAGGAGAGCTAGGGGGACTGGTGGGGGCTAGGAGGGCTAGGATTGTTTAGTGTTCACTAACATCTGTTTATATGGATGAGATATAGATATAGATACAATATAGAATATAGATATAGAAATGTAGAGATATAGAGATAGAGAGATAGATAGAGAGATAGATAGATAGATAGATAGATGGATGGATGGATAGATAGATAGATAGATAGGTAGATAGATATGTACAACTTGAAGAAAATCAACATACAAGTTACACCAGTGATGTTTCCAGCTATGTTCTTCGCTGTGATTGTTGTATTTTGTTGCCATGAACAGCCCATGAACAGCAGCATTCGATTGGGCCCCCGTGGCGGTAACCAGCTGCCACCCAGGACAGCCGATTTGGTGCCTTCGGGGCGAAAAAGGTCGACGAAGTTTTCCTGAAAACAGCGAGATTGCCTTTTGCTCCGTGCCTGGGGTGGGTCGCAGGGCGCCCGGAGGTCATGGGAGGTTGGTGAAATGCTGCATTTGTTGGGTGCCAAAATCCTTGCATGGTTCTACGCTCTCAAAGTCAACCCATTGATATTTTTTGATTCGATTCATCCCTCATTTCACGTCAAGCATACATATATGGTTGGGAACAGGAGAGTGGTTACATAGAGACTAGCAAAAGGCCCTCTCTCAGACGTGTGTGTATCGTGTCGTTTTGGATTCATTGAATTCGGTGGACAGCAATAGTCAATTTTCACCTGGACAGCAATTCAACGCGCCCTGTCGGTTGAAAGACGATCCTAAGGTATCCAAATTTGAGTTTAATCCTCTTGCCTGGATAAACCCTGCTTTGATAGGCTATGACAGGCTAATAGGTCTATTTCTAGTCAGCAGTAGCGAAGTAGAAAGATACTCCCCAGCTCAAAATCAACCTTTTTTGTTGTAGGTATTTGAGCTTATCCATGTTGAGGTCGGGGCACCCGGAGTCCCCAGGTGCCCGCGTCATTTCTGAAGTCCTGGAGGTCTCAGGTGGTTTTTTTGGAACCTCAGAGATGAAGCGACTGGATGGGTAGTTTTGTACTTCCATCTTTTGTCCTAAATGGACCTATATAATCCTATATATATGTATATATATATATATATACACAAGTTTATACAATGTATATGATAATATATATATATACATAAATACATGTATATATGTATGTGCCAACCAGCTAAAGATTTTCTTTTGCGGCATATCTAATATTGGCCATGAGATCAGCACTTCACACCAGTTACTTTTTTTTCTGTGTAGATGTATTGTTCCGAAAGAAATGGCCACACGGAGCCCTTGGGTGGAGATCTTTCAAGTGAGAGCACTTTATAGCAATCATCAAAAGGATGAAAATCCTTGAACAAGTAAAATCCTTTCAATATACTGGTAATGGTACATGAAAATTGCAACTGCAAGTATCCATCATTTCTGATCCTTTGCGTTGCCACATTACCATGTGAAAGTGTCGGAGGTAGCTCCGACTCGTGGTCGCTTCAGATTGAAGTGGGGTCCACCATGGTCCAATGGTGAACCAATGCGCCTTCTTAAAGTAGAAGATCCCGGAAAGTCTCTGAATCCTGATATGGGCTTAATACCAAATAAACATAAATAAACCCAAAATGGGGTGTTATACCACGGTTGTCTATGGTTATGACCGCGCAAGGATGCGCATCACCTTTTTGGGGTTCAGCTGTGGGAAGGCTGCCCATGGCTGCTCTTCTGTCCTGGGTTTTGGCCATTCAACGTTCGTTAGTGATTCCAGCATTAACTAGAAGACATCAGAGTCATGACAGTTTTGGGGCTGCTACATTCCTTTTTTGCTGGCAAAGATTACATCAACTTCCAGGGTCTGAACCATGAAACAATACGAACCACGTCTTTTTCCCAATGATTTTGCTGTGATTTTTCACAGCAACTGATTTTTTTTCGGCATAGATCGATCAGGACAGCCATAGCACGGCTGAGCTGCGCTTCGCGCTCTTGACTGTGGCCAAGACTTGGGATGCCACTGTGATGGCTGCAGCTGTTGCTGGGCAGATCACCTGTGGCAAATCATGGGTCAAGTGGATCTCATCCCCCACAGTTCGTATTAAGCACCCCTCAGAAACCATGGTGATTGTTCGGGATTGGACTATACATTATATATATAATGTAATATAATATTATATATATATATATTTGTTTTTGAGACCATACAATGTGTTTTATATCAAAGGGGGAAGGGATTGAATGTCCCATTTCAAAGATGTGTTTTTTTTTGTAACGGAAATCTCACCATTGATGACCCGCTAATGGGCTGACCTTGAAATGGATTATCCCCCTGTTTGTCGATGTTCAAATGAGACATGTCACCACCTTTGCATTTCTGATGAGTGGAAAATTGGAATGGTGTGGCTTCGTGCTGACACCGAAAAACATCGAAAAACCTGATCAAAATACTGACAGTTAACAATTGAATGACAAACATTACACATCAGTATCAATACTTTAATTATCTTTAATTAATGTTTCCACCAATTCTGATATTGATGCGTAAATGTTGGTCAATTGATGTTTTTTACGGCTGGCAGGGGCCTTCAAATCAAGGCTCCAATTCCAGGTGCACTGGTGTTTCTGAAGATTCTCAAGGGGCCAGTTGTTTTATTTAGGAGGGCTTTCTCCTAGTCCAATGACCGGACCCTACTAGATATCAAGGAGGTCACACGCAATTATCCTAACCAACTCCAATTGGCAAGCCCACATTTAGGCAAGTTATCCTAAAAAATCAATCTCAAGCGCATTTATATACACAGATGTGTACACACCCACAAACACATGTATGAAGCTCTTGTACAATACTGTGTATGTGTAAGTCCCATATGTGTATACGTTGTCAATAACATATGTGTAAATATGTTACGTATATTACCTATGTTGTAAATTATATAATTACACCCATGTTATAGATGAAATATTATACTGTATATCAACATTATATGTATATAGACTATAATAGTAAATATTGCTATACATATATATATAGTTTCAACATGTTTCAACTATTCATCTATCATTTTTAGTATTGAATTCTATACACGTGTGTGATATAAATACGTAGATTGTATGTTTCAAGTGGGTTTGATATTTTTTTAGCACGTTGTACGTGTATATCCAGAATGTTGTGCAACGATATTGACACACACACACAGGTTGCTTCGTCATGCTTTTGTTACATCTGGACACTTTAATATGTAACATACACATATCATAGACTATACATACCATACACTGAATGCCTTCTGTATAAACGCAGTTTTGTGTATATAGATCAGTCATTTTGTATGTAATTATTTTATGTGATCAATAAGGTGTCATGTCACGTTATGATATGGCATGGTACTAGTATGTGCGCATATATATATATATACATATATATACGGGTTCATGCCAGGATACAACATGGCATATCTATGATGTTATATGTTATATATCACATTGCATATGTGTACAACATATTGTATTTGTAGTATTGTATAGGTATGTATAGGTATGTATAGGTCCATAAGTCCATAGACATGATCTCGTTCATCCCTGCATTAGGAAAATGCCATGTGCCATGGGCCCCTCGGAACCTGAGGTTCTGCATTACCACTTGGAACTGCGAAGAGAAGAATTGAAGCTGGATGAGGCTCCTGGTCTTTTTTCCACGGCAGTAGAGGGGAGTATTTGGAGGTGCATCACCAATCTCACCATGAATAGATGGTATAAATCATTCCCACATGGGTGGTTGATTATTGTTTTGCCCGCATTAGTAACTTCCTTGTGTCATGTTTGTACCATTCGCATCATGTGTGTTTTCCAATGTTTGATTCATACGCTAGGCTCTACGGGGGCTCCTTTGGCGAGACTTGGACTTTTTGAAAAACGTCTGGGAGGAGCTGGTCCAACTTCCGGATCAAGTGCCTGCGGCCCCAGGTGGGGAAAGCCATGAGGGATATTTTAAATTGTCCCCCGAACCTCCAGAACGCCCCCGAAAGCATACAAATATCTTCAATTCTTTGCATCTTGAAAGGTATACCCCGTGGTTATTTAACATACTCGTAGCCATGGAAAATGGCCCATTTATAGATGGTTTATGGTGATTTACCTATTATATAAAGATGGTGGTTTTCCATGGCTATGTTAGTCATAACCAGAGGGTACCACCAACATTTGGCATAAACATGTGGATATTCTTCCAATTTTCATGGGATATCTATGGGCCAACCTCTCCAGGTGAAATGGCCATGGTTCCCAGCGAAAATGGAGCGACCACGGCCTGTCTGGCCACGGTGCCCACGGTCTTGGGTGCCTTGGGCGAGCGCGGCTTGGGATGGTAATTGAAGCATCAAGAATCGGGATTCTTATCAGAACCAATGGGGATGTAACCATGAAAAATAGAAATTTAACCATGGAACATGTTGATTTAACGATATTCAATCATCAAAAATGGTGATTCACCATCAAAATTGGGGGTTTGACCATGAGGGATGGTGGTAGAATGATGTATTTAGAAACGAAAATAATAGTTTGGACAGTGCCGACTGTGTTGGTATAATTGTGTGGATTCTGTAGATATTCCGGAAATGATAATGAAATGATTGATATTTGATGATATTTGGAATTTGCAGTTGCAGTTACAGTAGTAGTAAATGTTTGCATACGCCGGAAGGCCGGCGGTGCTGATGATATGACTGAAACAGTGTTTCCAGACATCATCATCTCCCATAGCTGAATTCAAAATACTGTACATGTTCTCCCAGTAAAGTTTCTCTTCAACCACTCCATTGAACATCCAGGTTGCAAAGTTCCAAGTTTCAACGAAGCGAGCCCTGCAGTGGCGCTTCCCTATGGAGAAGATGGCATGGTTTCTAGAGCTGGAGATGGGTATGGGGCAAGTTTTTTGGTCCGGAAACAGATGGGAAGATAGGATGCTGACAGCTGGGCCCATGGAACTGGAAAGGACTTGGAACTGGACCTTTGAACATTTCCAGATGCCCGGATGATCCCGGATGCAGACTCATCAGCGTCAGGTGATATCAGAGGCCATTGCATGGGAGGATTTTCTTCTGAATCTTGGATGATTTGGATGGTCATGAGCCCGTCTGACGTTCCAGTTTTGGTTTTTCCGGTTTACCCTTTGGAAGGAACTAACAGTTTGCAAACTGGAAGCCATAGCCCATGTGGTTCTATGATTTACCTACATTAAAAATTGTGACTTTCCATAGCTGTGTCAAATTTCCAGAGGGTAATTCTGATTTCTGGAAACTCCTATGATAATTATGCTCTTTGTGGCTGCAATTGCTCCTGGGGTTACCTGTAAAATAGTCCCTCAAATGAACTGATTGACATTTATTTTATGCTGGATCTTGACTAACAACTATAGGTATGCTACAAATACTCGTGCAGATCCACTATAAACTTTCTTGGAATATATGATGAACATAGAATTTTAACTAATAGCCATACGATAGCCGCAAAAAATAAATACGTGACTAAGAGAAAGTGGGGTCTTCAACAACCCCAGCATCCACCAGCAATTTTGCAGGGAAACCTTTCTGGATTCCAAATTTATCCAAATTTGACAAAAAAACTGAAACTGGTGAGCAGTCATGTCTCCAGGATATTTGTGAAGAGCACTTTTATCTGTGGGATGGTGACCATGTTTGGGGTAAAGGCACCTCAGATTTGAGCCATAGCCAGGATGGCTGAGTTCCTCCCTTCGTTTTGGCCCTAACTAGAACAAACATATGAAACCGATCCCCATTCCGCTTTCAGGAGAGGTTTCAGAGAATGATCCTGATAACCTTGGCCATGTTGAGCTTGAAAGGGTCACATCTGTTTTCCTTGTCCTAGGGTTGTTTCGCAACATCGCCAGACCACCAAACCGATGGGTTTGACTAGCAAGATCGACCATCAAAGAAAAGAGTATCACAGTCGTTTTGCTGGTGTTGTCTCAAATTGCTGTGGACTTGCCCCATGCTTGGGAAGATTGGGCCTCAGTTTTTGACTCCTATCGATGGGCTACAACCGGCAACAAGATCAAGTATTGGCTGGTACAATATTTCTTTACAAAAGCAATAGATAAATAATGTTGATGCCCATCGAAGAAAGATCACAAGTAGGGCTGAAACCACAAAGCTTTAGCTATCTTTAGCCGTTTATCCCAGAAACATTGGAGACAATAATCCCATGCCACTCATATTAAACAATATTAAACACACCCATTTTATGGTCCCCTATGAATATCTAAATCCCCTGCAAGCGCCATTGGTTTCTGGGGAGTTTTCAGTATGGGGGAAGGGATTGTGTTTCGTCTTGACATGATGGATTTGCTTGCGTGTTCCACATATTTACCATATGTGCCATGGTCAATAGATTATATGATAGTATATATATATATACATATATACACATATATATATATACACATATATATATATACATATATATATACACATATACATATATATATATATATTGTAATATTATGTATACCTTTATGATCCTATATTGGGGATGGTCACCAATTCATTCATAGCGATTAACATACCCTTGGTGACTCCGGATTCCCAAAATGGGATGACCATGACAGCTGGTTGATTACCTTCCAGATGGATTGTAGGAGAAGTACCGTCGTTTCAGTGTGGGGGCAATCCCCAGTTATGTTGGCTGGTTTATGTTACCACATCTAACTAGTTGGATATATCCACCATAAACATCCATAAACCATAAACCCAATACTTCGCCTATGAACTAAGTTGCCTAACCAGCTCCCCTCACCATCATGGCCGAGGAAATTGGGCTGCCGCGCCCCGGTGGTGGATGCCAGGCGCTGCCGTCTTCCATTTTTTGATCATATTTTTGTTTGCTTATGGGGCTTTATAGATCTTGATAATTCTTTACATATAGATGAGTGTAGATGTTTTACGAATTTGTACTTAATTGTTAATATATGGGATTTAGAATTGTTATTTCATGGGATCATACTCATTGGTTTCTTACTGTAGCTGACTACGCATGGGATTCTCCGATGATCATGTGGGGGTATCAAATGGGATGATTTGTGTGGGATTATATGTTGCGGATGGAAACTCCAATTCGGTGCTACCAACTGGCCAACTGATTTCGTATAATCACCATATTGCCATACACGAACTTAGAATCGATTCCCATGATGATGATGTTACGTGCTTCCTATTTGGGGTTATCATCTAGTTTGATCCATCCAGTTTTGGTATCACTCTGTTTCCGAGTTTCCCAAAAGATAGTTGTAAATTGGATAAAGCCTCAATAATATTGGTCAAACCTATGCAATTCTACGTAATATTGTTGGTTTCGCATCGGATGAGATCCCTGGTTATAGTTGTTGGTATCATTATATGCCATGCTGTCCCCATCAACGTGAAAACCGTCGCCTACCACGCTGGAAGGAGTTGTCCCCTGGGGACCTTCATCCTCCCACCCTTGGCTGAGATGTTTTTCGGCGCTGATGGTGGAAGAGGGGAGTGAACCTAGTGCCATAAGCCACTATTTGCAATGGAAATGGATGATTGGTGGGGTGACTCTGTGCAACTTTTTCATCATGTTTCACTATGTTTCTTTGAGCCATGTGTCATCATTTCTTCATCATAGTTTATCACTTTTAACCATTTTTGGTCATGTTTCATCATTTTTAGTAATTCGAAGATTTGACCAGAAGTTATTTTCAGCAGGTTAGATCTAGTTGGGTTGTGTAATTACGACTCTTTACGGATTCCCCTTATTGAAACCCGGGCCTTTAGATTTTGTCAGCAGTTGCAGATGAAAACGCACTTATATTATAAATATAATTATATAATTAAAGACTTATATAAATGTGTATATATATACATGATTATATGTATAATATATATATATATGTGTACCTTATTACATTTTAAGTATGTATTATACATTTATTCAACAACAATTAGTAGTACGAATAATGACGACAATTGAACTAGTATCTTTTGATATAGTACGTGTGATGTAAATATAATGTAATATAATTTGATGAAACATAATATGATATGATATTATATAATGCACTATACTACTATACGATACTATACCAATGCTAGTACCAATACTAATGCCAATGCTAATGCCAAACTACTAATACTAATACTACTACTAAGACTCATACTAATACTATAATAAATATGACTTAAAATAATATAGTATTATATAATATGATATAATTTGTTACCATGTGACATAATATGATCCAATATGACCTAATATGTTATTGTATGACATAATATGATCTAATATGACATAATATATTATAATATGACGTAATATGATGTATTATGATATCATATGACATTTGATTCTACTATTTTATATTATATCATATCATATTTTGTTATACTATCCTACATTATATTTTACTTTATTATATTATATTATATGTTATATTATATTATATGTTATATTGTATTATGTTATATTATATTATGTTTTATTGTATTATGTTTTATTATGTTATATTGTATTATATTATATTTGATTATGTTATATTATATATAATATATGATATATGATATATTATATATTATATATAATATATTGTACATTATATTGCATCATATCATGTTTTGTTATATTATTTATATTTTATCATATGATCTGCGTTTTTCTCTTCAATTGGTAAACCCTATTGTTGCCCGTGAAATCTCCCATTCGTTGTTTGCCCATGAAAAAAACAGGCTCTGTGCGTTTTCGGCGATGAAGAATGTCTTCCGCGCGCTGCCGGCACGGAGCCTACACTGGTTCCAGGAGAATGTGTCCATGTGTGCGGTGAGTGGCCAGATCGTGGCACGGCGGCAACTGGGTGTGGTACCTGAAAATGGATACAGTACCCCCCCCCCGTTTTAATTGGGGAAAATGATGATGAATGAGTGGATTTAAGCGTATCCAATCTTCACAGAAACTCAACTGAAGTTGCAGGTCATGGGGAGGTTGAGGGCTTGATGATCAGTTGGTTCATATTGATTCATTATTTTGTAGGGTTGTACTGTCTGGTTTATTGGGGATAGTGAAGTGAGCCATTCTGGGAATCCAAAGCAAATAAATAGTATTTCAGCACTGCTGTTGGTTGGTGGTAAGATTTGGCAAATGGTGTGGATTGAAGTTTAGTCATAGATAGTTTGTTGTTGGTTGGTGCTTGATACCTGTGAACACCTGCTAATCAACGGTTGTGATGGGTGGTTTGAACAAGAAAACGCGCAAAATATAGGCGTGTGGACGAGTATGATGCGGATGTAGACAAATCCAGGAAGAGCTTAAACTAACAAGAATGTGGATAACAAACAAAAAAACTTCCAGGAAGCAATGCAGACAATCTTTTTCCACTTGTCTAGGGCGAACAGATGGGCTTGGGGCATCCATTACTGTAATCCCAAATCTTCGGAACACCCAAGTATCTACGCTGTTTGTTGTATATTCACTTGTATCACATTGATCAGATCAATCATTTTTGGTTTGCATCTCCTCACATACATATCCATATCCACTTGCTACACCGGGTAATTCGTCATCCAGCAGTTTCATCCAACATACACCCCGGGGCCCAAAAGTGGGCACCACAAAATGGCGATCCGGCGATCTTTCACGTGGAGAATGGCATTCTAAACTTCTAAACCATGGGAATTGCTTGTTCGTTCAACATTCTCATACAACCCACATCACACACTTAATATGTACTTATATATACATATACAATATGTATGTATATATACAATGTATATATATATACAATGTATATGTATATATACAATATATATACAATATATATATATACAACATATATATATATATACAATATAAGTAAATAATATATATGTACACTATATATATACACAATAAAAATGAATATAATATATATATATATACACACTATTAGCTATATATATACACTATATATATAATAACACACTGTATATATGTATATATATACACTATATATATACACACTATGTATATATATATATATATACATACACCATATATATATATATATATGCACACTATATATATATATACACACACTCTATATATATATACAATATGTATAGACATATATATATATATATTTAATATATACTATACATATTTACATGTATAAACACAATATGATAGTATATGCATTACATGACAAATATATGTACATATGTATATGTCGATATGTTTACATATTATATATACACATTACACACAGTACATATCCCCATATCATTCATGGTTGCTTTCCCCTACCCGGTGGCTTCCATGCAGGTGCCTCTGAACGCCTTGGTGGCCGAGAGCCTTCTGCGGAACTTGCCCAAAGTCCCAGACAACCTGGAAGTGGTGCCGGTGCCCCGAAAGATGGAGGATTTGGCAGTTCCTTGGATGCGGTCTGATGCTGATATCTGAAAAATGCTGATATGGTCCTAAAAAGATTAGAGATGTATGTTACAACACTTTTGGTAGGGTTTGATTCTTCTGTTTTTTTCAGGGGTGATTCATTCAAATATGGCTGTATATTCGCAAATTTGATGAACAGCCGGATGAAAATGGGAATATTTGTAAGGAAGGGAATATGTTTTAATTGTTGAGGTGCTTTCCTCTTTTTGTCCCACGTTTTGCATACCATTTTTGGGTGGGAAATTGATTGTTGTTTCCCATTTGTCAGCCAAACCTGACCCGGCGCTGTGCTATTTCCATCTGGGCATTGGGTACTTCAAACACAGATGGTTGAATACAAGTTGAATACAAAAATGATCCAAAATTCAATAGCTCTACATTTTGACCCATATCATGCTCTTGGTTATGTACCCTGGGGTAATCCAACATATCTGTGTTTTTGTTCTCCCTTATATATAGATGATTTCTATCTATTACAAATGGTGATTTTCCATAGCTATGTTAAGCTACCCGAGGGTATCCCATTAGCTCCCATTATTGTTGGTTATACCCCCTAGTACTCCCTATTATATGCCCTTATATCAGGAGTTCTAGCGGTTAAATCCCCATTGCCAGTGGTCCGATCCCTCCCATTCTTTCCATCGACATTGCGTGAAATTGCCGGATGGAATCTCCGAGAATCAACGAATTTTTTGTTGATGTGAAAACATACCCAGGCGACTTTGGGCATTTGTGTGCGACCAGATGTGGACATGTGTTGGTTGATCCTGCGATCGCTGTGCCATTTGGATTCATTTGGCGAACTCCAGGCTGACAATTGAGGGATATGACCAATGAAAGACAATGGAAGTATGTTTGTATGCGTAGTTATGCATATATAGACTTATATATATATAGATATGTAGATACATCAATGTCACAATTTAAACATTCTCCATTGTATTTGGTGAAAACACATCAATTACATATATATATATATATATATATTTGATAGGTATATAGTACAACAATGTATCTCATTTTTTCACATATATCTTATTTTACCCATGGTGTATGTATGTATAGGTCACAGTGCACATGTATATATATATATTCATATCCCATAGCATTCATGGCGCTGGTACAAAATTTTAGCGCTGAAGGCATCGCCCCATCCTGGCAGATGATCATGGCCCATGGCCCATGGCCATAGCCAGAGCCAGACTTGATGTGTTTACCCTCTGTTAATCAAACATGTACATGGATAATCCACCTCCGTTAAGTTAGTTCTCTAATTCAATAGTACCCCGCGCTTGAATGAGATCCAAAGATCCATAGATTCCACATCAACAGTTTCTGGATCTTTCTGGAATGATTGTGTCATCAAAAAACTGATCAATGCCTAGTTTCAGACTGTACCAAAACCTTCAGGGTCGCCCTGCTGGTCCTCCGTGGTCCTCCTGTCACCTCAGAATTGATTGATATAAGGTTGATTAAGGAAACATGGTGAAATGCTGAAGAGAAGCCTGAGGTTTGGATCTCAAATCCCTGGGTTTCCTAAGCTATGGAAAAGAATAACAGAAAACAAGCAGTGATTGAGGTGATGCTGGCGTCAGAACTGTGGGGCCATACGTGGAGAACCTGGCGATGTTGCAGTCCCTCCGCTGCACCGATGGGTCTGCTGCTTCCTCGGACCCGCCGAGCGACATGGAGAACCAGGCACAGCGGTGGAAGAGGTTTCGGCAACAAAAATAGCGCAAGTGAAGGGGGCTGGGAAAATACTGATGACATGTCCATCTTGCGAGTATTGCTTGAAGCTCATTTCAAATGGAAGCAGAGAGATCAGAAGGTGCTTGCTTAGATTCCAACAGTTCCTTTGAAGTTGCCTTGGGAAGTTCAAATGGCTCCGGGACAAGATTGAGACCCCGAAAGGAACAAAAGGCGGCGTATGTTTTACATTGTTCAGTATGAATAGTTTTAATAATCATTAATACAATGGCCATAGTATAATTTCATACTGATCATCATGACTAGATGATACTATATATATATATATATTATATATCATAGTAATTGTATACAATAGTGGTAGTAATCATCATCCATTCTTAGTTTTGGAAGGTACTGACTCATTCATCCGTAAAGTGCCCATGTCGATTTCCCACTGGTTGGTTGATTATAGCAATAGATTCAACAACCAATACATTGGTATATTGTAAGAAATCGTATACCGAAACAAAGACTCCTGAAGTATCCATAGAAATGGCCTGAAGTTGGTATTTGACCCCACAGTTTTCGGTCTTTGACTCATTTTGTATAGGTACTTGCAGGGTCTAAACATGTTGAGAGTTCCCGCTCTCCGGCGACAGGCGATCTTGTTCCTTCCCAGTTCCACAAATTCTGAGCCCAGCTTCGCGGCGCTGTCGGAGATCTACGTGACCCAGGAATTGGGGACCAAAACCATGCCCAAAGACGAGGAGGAGGCAGGGCGGGCAGGGCGGACAGGGCGGGAGAGCAGGGCCCCGGAAGTTGAGATGCTTAGAGACCCGAGCTGCCAGGTGAGGGTCTCTAGATTTTAGCAAAATTGTCTTCTTCTTCCTTCTTCCTTCCCTTGGCACTGCTTTTTCTTCAACCGCGAGCTCCAGAGATCAGTGGGCACTGCCGAAGCTCAACCGCGAGCTGCAGATCTCAGAGCTCCCGGTTGAGGTCCGGCAGTACCCATATCAGAGAGAATGTTAGATAGAATGTCAGAGTATATGCCAGAAAGAATGTCAGAACATACATGCCGCATATACTTCCAGATGGTATGTCAGAAGCTATGTCAGATTAGTGTGTTAGGGTGGAGATCACTCGAAGAAAGTAACTTGTTGAAGCAACGATCATGGGTGATATAATGGGATTTCATGGTGATAAACCAATAATAGTGGTGAATAGTGGTGAATAGTGGTCATGATCATGATGATGATGATGATGATGATGATGATGGTGGTGGTGGTGGTGGTGGTGGTGGTGGTGGTGATGTGATGGTCATTGTGATGATGATGAGATAATGGGATTTAATTGGATATAAAGGGGTATAATGGGATATAATGGGATGTAGTAGGATATAATGGGATATATTGGGATGTAATGGGATATAGTGGGATAAATATGGGATATAATCCGGTCTAGCGGGGATATCACAGGTATATATCATCGGATGTACTTGGGCAAGTTGAGATGCGTGTCTCTTTGAAACTGGATATATACACCCCCCAAACCATCTTCAAGGGGAGAATGATGGCGGACCATAAGATACAAACCAATGTTTTTTCTTTACCAACGATACTTAAAAACCTGACCCCAGCACAACATACACACAAGATTTCTACAATGTGGCTCAACATAGCCGCATATAACCTCAACATTGCCCACTGCGCAATCTTCACTCAGTTCGATGTGTTCGATGAGTTTCACATCTGATCACCGAATTGATGATGATTTCCCAGTTAGCCTTGGTTGATCACACCTGAAGGTAATTAAGCATATACATCACACATCTATGCCAACCCTGGATAAATAAATCCTGGTTGACTAAAAATCAGACAGTTCCCTCCAAGGATAATCGGATAGAATTGGGGTTCTAAACTGGTTCCCCTCCACAAGTTGAACTGTCCGAAAAAAATCCCAAGGCCAAAGCGCTGGAGGTGGGTTTTGAAGAGCTCCGGCGCTTGTTGAGACGCTCTGCTCCTTGGTTAGTCACAGATTGGATGGGTATATATATATATATACAATTATATACATATGTAAAATGGGGTATCCAATTCAAGGTTCCATGGAAACGTCATGGGCTCATCAATGTCAACATGATTCTGGGATATTTTGTGTATCATTGATTGGATAATGGCAGTCATCAGGGGAATTTCATGGGAAACATGCACATATCATTTGGGCTTGATGGAAATGGAATGGGATCTATTTTACCAACAACACGATATATACGATATTTCATAGAGACAAAGAAACTCCCAAAAATAGGAAACCCAAAATCCCACGGAAATAGCCATCCATTGTCATCCATTGTTTTTTCTTGGCGGTTACTATAGATAGACATGGGATTGCATCGCTGCCACAAGGGGACAAAAACACATCACGAAAGTTTGGTTCATAGCACCAACAATGTGTTTTGTGCATACACCTGAATGTTTCACATACATCTAAGTTACAAATAGGTATTAGCATATGCATACATTTATATGTATATACATTGATATGTGTAAATACATATATATATATATATTTATTTATATACACATGGTGTCAAACTTGTACATGTGTTCCAGATGGTTTAGTCATTGCAGGGCCATGCCAACAATATATACGACAATCTCATGCATATGTTCGTGTATTTTTACATCTATGTCTATGTGTAGATATATAATATATCCACATACACTGCTATAGGTTTTACAGGTTTGGTTGCTTGGAACACATAATTTTTCGGTTTGCTTCAGTTGTTTCTTTTCCAGCTTGTCTATACATCCATTTATTTGGCAAACCGTGGTCGGATAGGTTAACATGTTGTTGTTGTTGTTGTTGTTGTTGTTGGTTTTTTTCCATGCTTTCACGTAAACATGGGAAAGTACAAGAACCAGCTATGTCTAGACAGTTTACCAACCAATTTTTCCACCTATGTACTATATTCACGTATTTAGCTATTAAACAAAAACGTATCCAACTATTTTTCAACATGGGTGTCTCCAATACTAGCCATATATTTATAATACCCCCCCACCTTTGCCATGTCTGCAGACACCGAGGTCATAAGCTGTGCCTCGCCCACAGTCAGTGCATGTTTATTGCAGTTTTAGAGATTGCGCCACAATTGTGGGAATTAAGAACAACCTATTCAGAAGCAAAATAACATTTATTGATTTTGATCTTGCCGTGAGTGGCATGCTCAGCATCATCAAGATTTTATGTCATTGTTCATTTCTCATGGTTGGTGACCCGGAATATCTGCAGCGTTGCTGCCGCCTCGAAATTTGATTTCAAACTAATTATATACTGGTCATCATTACATCTCCTTTTATTTCTGAACTTTGCCCACCACAATGATCCAAAAAGATCTGGCCGCGTCAGTCATTTCATGAATGGCAACAGAAATCACCAATTTCTGCTGTTCGAATGTCCAACTGAATGGTAAATGAGATTCCCAATTGATCCCTCAACCTTTCTACCTTAGATTCCATCAGGCACAACATGGCTTAGTGAGTTGGTGGGTTCGAGGATAGCCCAACATCTAAGCCTCCATTTCATTTTCCCTGTGGGAAATCCTCACTGGGATGATACATGCTTCTAGTCAGAGGGACAATGTATGATCATGTTTGGAGCTTCTAGTTTCTACTGCCTACTTCTAAGTTCTACTCACTTTAAGTTGAGGTACCCACCAGGCCATCAGTTGTTGATCATGTATGGTAGATCAGGTTACTACGATAAGTCAGGTTAATCTAATTATCTAAGCCATGATATAGCTCAAAAGTTAAACATATCAATTATTTCTCCATATTTATCCATTAACCATTTTGGTATCCACTATATCCCATTCAATATCCATTAAGTTGGTAATGTTAGATATAACATGATATAACTCCCTTCATGTTGGCCATTTTCATATGATTTGCCAAAAAATACTTCCCCATTTCGTCCGGGAGTTCCCAGAGGCCCGCCATGTTTGTTGATCAGGGGGTAATTTGCATCTCACCACCAGTTGTTGCTTCCAGGCACTCACAACGTGGCGTATTGGTCCTTCGCTTCTGAATTGAAGCTTATGGGCTGTGCAGAGCGCCCCTCCGTGGCGGAAGCTCTGCAAGCCTTGCAGCGGGCGGCACAGGTGCGCGCGTTGGGAACCATGGCTTTGTCATGGAAAAAGTCGGACAAAAATGTGGAGTTTCACCACTTTAGGGCAATTGTTCACTACTTTAAGGCAATTCTAGATGAACTTGGATAATTTTACGAGGATCATATAGGAACATGATGATCAGGAATTTTTAGAGGTACTAATCAGTATCCCCATGAGTTTGGCTTCAGGGAAATGTGCAGGAAAGCCATGTTTTCCCCTGAAATTATCCAAATGACAAGTGCAAAGATGCTGAGGTTTTGTTTTGTCCAGAACTAGGTTTGACAATTTTGAAAACGGGACATACCTCCATAGTCAATCATAGTCAGATGTTGTGGAAATCCTTTATGGAATTCCAATGATCAAGCAGCTTCACAATTGGGAAAACACGGTTTTCTTTTTCAGCCATGATATTTGGTGGAGGGCATAATTTCATGACGATATTGGGGCAATATAATTTGAATTATTGGCCATTAAGACCAATCAGAAACGCCAATCGGGTTTGGTTGACAATAAACCCCATTGGCGAAGTTTGGCAAGGTTTATTGTTTACTCTCCACAAAACGGTATATGGATGTATATGGTACATACTCGATATTTCAGGATGTTCAGCTTGGCGAAGTATCTCAGCCAGATAAATGGTCAGCCAACAAGAAACTAGGATGAATGTTGATGAACCAAGCGAATCTTGGAAGGATAGAAGATTGTGCGCAGCTGGTGAAGGCAGCAAGGAATGGTAATTAACAAAACTAGGGAATGCAACTAAGCAACTTTCGAACCAAAATGAGACGCATGAAGATGGGAAGAGGGAGTACATCACTCAAAGCAGTCCACATGTGGATAGCAACATACAGTGACTTATTGCATGTGCCTCAGTTTCTCTCAACCTATGGCTCATAACCCATAGACCCTCTGGTGTCTTATGCAGGCAATGGAGAAATTGCCATTTGAAGAAGATGCTATTTCTTCACGAAACATGAGCATTTTCCATGGTCAGCTTGGGTTATTGGAGGGTACTGGGACGTGCATCCCAGTAAGTGGATAAACATCGCTGCCTGAACTACGACAGGTTTCCTTTACCACAAGAACGAGTTCTGGGTCCCGCACATCCCAACGCTCCGGGAATTCCCAAAGTCATTTCATTTCTTCCTGGGATCCACATCTATTGATCTCAGTAGTTGATGTATGATGGACATGGTTTAGCATTGCAGAGGACATGGACAAATGATCTCCGATTTAGTCCGACGGCTAAAGCTGTGTTCGTGGCAGTAGATCAAGCACCACTGGTGGAGTATATCGTGAACTACACAAGAAAAAAAAACAGGTTTTGACGGTGAGATCACGTGAATTGCCAGTTCTTTTCTGGCTTCTCCCCACTGTATCTATCATGGTTGTTTTTGTTTGTCTACCGCTGTTGAATATTGTATTGTTGGATATTGTTGCTTGTATTGTATTTGTATATCCCATATTTCATTCAATCCCCATCATACCACCATTTTTGGATTATTGTTAGTTGTGTCCTGATTACATCCCCTTTATATCACCATGTTCCCCTGTTCAATACCTATTGTTGATGGTATTTTTGATGGGAACCCAGGTACCTCCCCCCCGGCAGAACATGATAGAACCGTATTTCCAGCATCTCAGTGCGATGATGTGCTTCATTTCCACTATTGCTGGAGATCTATACTCCATCAATCTCAATTTAATGCACATTAATTAATCCAATCAACATTCCATAGCAAAAACCCACCAGCAAAGAATCCATTTAAAGACTATTCAAGAATATCGCCATTTACTCAATTTAAACACATTCCTCCAAGAAAAAAGCAAGACAAACAGCATTTACATAATACTCCCCATTATGTGATAGATCATCCCCATGAATCCATAATCCACATTAACAATCCCATCAAGAAACACATGAAAATGATCCCCCCAAAAAAACCATGGATCCATATGATTCCGCATGAATAGTCAATAGTTATTATAGATCATTCCCCCATTCCCTACTAAGCATCAGTAAGTTACCATCTGATAAACTAAGATGGCTATGGAAAATCATCATTTTAAATAGATACGGCACTATCAATGGTGATGTTACATAGCTACGTTAGTTTACCAAGTTGGGTAATCTTCCCATCTCTTCGTAGCCATCGTGCCAGGAGCCCAGTTTCCGGCAACGTATTGGGCCCAGCAGTGTGAAAGATCGTGGCGAGCTGCTGAATGACCACGGCCTCGAGGTGACTCTACATGTACATACACGCTATATTAGGCTATATTGTCTATATGCATATTGTACACTACGATATTATATATATATAATATGCACACTGCACATCTATATCTATATCTATATCTATATCTATATTTGCACCATATTTATATACATACATATCATACATAATAAATATGGTCTATTTACAGTATACATACACACCCTTTGGCAAATGTCAGTTGACATGGAACATCCACCATTTGAATTATGTCTAGGACCTAGGCAAACTTTTGGTGTCCCATACTTGTATGCCCCATATCTATGTTTTTCTGCTGGAGTATATATACGTACATATCTAGAGAGATGAGTTATCTTGAGTCTGATCATATTATCCAGTTCTAAAAACTGTGAAGCACATCCAAGTCCTCATGGTTTAAAGTTTTAAAGGATTTAACAAACACATCACGAGTTGGTGCTTGTAGTCGTTAAGGTCCACCCGAAAGGTGATGGAAATTCATGTTTTTCAACACAAGTCATAGAGGATGAATGGTCCTGGTCATAAGGACTGATGCTGCTCAGTTTGACCGAAGTTTAGGGCACTGCTCCCACAATCAGTGTTCCATAGAAGGGGGTTCAAGCAAATCACTCATCAACGGGGTTAGCAAACAGTGATGATGAATATGTTTGTATTTTTTTTCCCAGCATTCCTGCATTATTCCACATATCCTGAACAGATTTTTTCCTCCAGTTCCCCCCAGTTTTCTCCGAAAATTGTTGAAGGTCCATAGTCCGATCCATGGCCAGAGGTCATGTTGAGTTTATATCGTCTGCTGGAACTCGCTTTATCGGCTGTGGAAGATGTTCCCAGCTGGGATTGGAAGGAGCGCTGGCACCCTGGTGACCCAGTAAACCCAAGAGTCCAAAGAGACTAACCACATTTCCAATTTTCCAGGAAGACATGATGATAAAAGATGGTAGAACCTCTGGTAAACTAACATAACGATGGAAAATCACAATTTTTAATGGGAAAATCAACTATTTCTATGGCCATTTTCAATATGTTAAATTACCAGAGGGTAACACCGAAAAAATTGCTGAAAAGTCCTTGGCCCATCCAGGCATGGAGCGCAAGTCGCACAACGTTGATTGTATAACTGGCTGGGAAAACCGATGACTTTCCAGCATTTTCTCTGAAGAAAAAGGTGCTTCACAAGCCAGCCAGCTCAGGTGTACCCCCAAAAATTGCAATTCGATGGGAAGATCTTGGTGAGAAATATGATTTTGGGGTACAGCGGAACCGTTAGATAAGAACCGATTAAGAATTTTCCAGCCTACCCTGGGGTTCTTAAGTGCTATAGGTAAAAAATATGGGAATTATGAACGAGGGTACCCTCAAGTTCTTAATGGGTTGGTTCTTAATGGCATGGTTGTAGGTCTGGAAAGAGTCGGGTGGAAAAAANATGGGAATTATGAACGAGGGTACCCTCAAGTTCTTAATGGGTTGGTTCTTAATGGCATGGTTGTAGGTCTGGAAAGAGTCGGGTGGAAAAAAAAACTTTCAAGGTCCGAAAAGTTTCTTCAGGTGCAGCCATCCAAAATAGGGCCAAGGGCCAGACAATCCAGCATGCCAGGACTTGAAAGTTCATTTTGGCATGGTTGNNNAAGTTTCTTCAGGTGCAGCCATCCAAAATAGGGCCAAGGGCCAGACAATCCAGCATGCCAGGACTTGAAAGTTCATTTTGGCATGGTTGTAGGTCTGGACAGAGCCGGGTGGAAAAAAAAAACTTTTAAGGTCCGAAAAAGTTTCTTCAGGTGCAGCCATCCAAAATAGGGCCAAGGGCCAGACAATCCAGCATGCCAGGACTTGAAAATTCATTTTGGCATGGTATTAGGTTCANTTCTTCAGGTGCAGCCATCCAAAATAGGGCCAAGGGCCAGACAATCCAGCATGCCAGGACTTGAAAATTCATTTTGGCATGGTATTAGGTTCAGAAAAGGGTTGGGTGGAAAAAAAAAACTTTTAAGGTCCGAAAAGTTTCTTCAGGTGCAGCCATCCAAAAGAGGGCCAAGGGCCAGACAATCCAGCATGCCAGGACTTGAATGCTCAGTTTGGCATGGTTGTAGGTTGCGCGAGAGGCCGGGGAAGAAAAAAACTTTCG
>BGPT01002286.1:0-25086 GCA_003297045.1 Symbiodinium sp. clade C Y103 | reverse complement strand
AAACTTTCGGGCTCCGAAAGTTTGTTTTTCCGTTTTGGCGACCCGAAGCAAGGCAGCACAGGCAAGACAAGGCACCACAAGCTAAGTTGAGCCAAGGCCGCCCCCCTAGGCCAGGTAGGGCCTCGTGAGTCTGGTTAAGACCAGACCTCAACCTTCACCTTTGTCCTTGCTCACCGCGCGGGGGTTCGATTCCCACCCGCCGCCGGGTTACGCAGCAAAGCCTTGATGTTGTGGCTTACTTCCAGTCACAGCACGCCCGTCACATGGATAGATGGATGGATAGATAGTTGGATAGGAAGAGAAATAGATAAGAAGTTATGCTACCGTCAAAGGGGAATAAGAACCAATAGCTAGAATCCAGGGCACCCTGGGGTTCTTATTTCAATTACCCGACAGAAAGGGCTAAATCGAGCAATCCAGCCCCTGAAGTTCTTATTGCAGTAGGTTCTTAAACAATGGTTTCACTGTATCCTATGTTGACACAAACCCAGCCAAACTGGAGTTTCTCCTCGCCCGGTAGCATGTCACAGGAGCGGTTGACGCCGACGCGTGTCATGCAGACGGGGGCCACGTTGACGGCTGCATGTAGCATGCATGGGCCACTTCCAATCGTCACCTGGGAAGGGCGACTTGTCACAGGCCTGGCGATGGCAACAGAGGATGGTGGGGGTAACACCAAACCGAATCTTTGGCCCAAAAGAGATGGTTTGAAAATCAGAGTCATTATTGTAATTATTGTTCGTGAGAGTATGTGAGAGTCAAAAATAATCTCTACATCTGGAAAAACTCGTGGCTATTTGTATTATAGTATTCATGTGTACTATTCAATCAATTTCTTACGATCGCCATGGACAAATGTTTGAAGCTCCCAGCAGGTTCCCCTTGTCCACCCCTGTCCCAGGATGTTCGGAAGTCTGGGCCTGTCGCAGCAGCTGGTTCTTGGATTCCGTGCTGGACGCTGCGTCGCTCGGACATTTTGTGAAGTTGATGGAAATCGGCAGGAGTCTCCCTATCTTTGAGGGGTACAGTGGCTGATTTTCCTGCAGATTTTTCCGAACTTGAAAGCCAAGCCATTGAGATGTTGGATGTTGATGTGAGAATCCCATAAATATCCCATACAATCATATATAATCCCTATAGCCTGGGCCTGGGCTTGCCTAAGGTGTCGCGGTTTCCGCTTGGTTGGTCCACCGTGTGTTTTTTTTTTTCCGTGTGCTGGACCCATGCCGGTGGCTGGGTTCATGAGCATCGTCCATCATGTTCCCAGTAATAGGGCTTTAGCGGTATTTCCAAGTTCATTATCTCATTGGATGGGTTGGTTCCTGGTTATGCCATGCCTTTCGTTTTCTCGGGGCGAAGAGGTCTCAACTTTTTGTAAAGGGGTCTTGGAGGCTCTTGGGCGGCGTTGCTGGGACATTCAATGAATTGCTCTTGTCTGCTTGGTTTCTTTTGTCTTTCGTTTATTATTGTTTTATATACCCTCTGGTTATTTAATATAGCCAGGAAAAAGCACCATTTTTGGTAGGTAAATCACCATAAATCATCTATAAATTGGGCCATTTTCTATGGCTATATTAAATAACCACGGTGTAAATGTTTAGCATGTTTCACTTCCAACTGGAATATCCTCAGATTCTGCCGTCTCGATTTTTTTCAATACCGGATGGGTTGTATCCCAAATGTCAACTCTTGGCAGGTGACAGGGACCAATAAACCATAAAGGTTTGTCTAAAAATAGAGCAGCCCGTTTCATCATCTATTGGTTAAGTACAAAAATCATTATCCCTATCCAGATGGCCATGACTGGGAGCATAAAATCAAGGAAATCAGCCATTTTCAGAGGTATCTACACAGAATGCATTGTTTCGGAGCCGAAGAAAGCTCCACAAACTAGTCAGGTCGTTGCTGAAGAGATTAGCGATACTTTAGTCGCACCGTTTTTTTTTTGTAATTGACTATAGTAGCCCCCAAAATGACAAAAAAAAGTACAATCCTACTAAAATAGTAATGTGTGTCTTTCCTATCCTTTTGGGGGTTACTATACAGCCTTTATCACTAGGGATTGGTCTCAGAGGTATTTGTTTACCAGCCAACATTATGAGATTGAGTTGATTCCAAGCAATAGAAACTATTGTCTTTGCCCTTCACATCGAATGATTGATTCAATTCCCGTCATACTATCGCTATGATTTTGAATTCAAACTCCACATCATTTGAAGCGATGAATTTGAAGACTTTTGAACTGCCA
Source organism: Symbiodinium sp. clade C Y103 (assembly GCA_003297045.1). NCBI lineage: Eukaryota > Dinophyceae > Suessiales > Symbiodiniaceae > Cladocopium > Cladocopium sp. clade C. The sequence continues at coordinate 22,838 of BGPT01002286.1, read as the reverse complement.
ACTCTATATGTATATGATTGTATATGTATATGGCTGCGGGTCAAAATACAAGGTATGGATCAAGGGCCAGAACCCACAGGCGATCCACACCCCCCGATCCATACCAAAACGCAGGTGATCTAGACCGATCCATAGGTATGGATCACCGCGGAACGATCCATACCCCTTTTTTGACCCACACCCATATGTGTATGTATATGTATCATTTACCATCATCCTCAGCCAAGGCCCATTTGTTTCATTCATCGGGACATTGCCGAGCACTGCCCGCGGCTGGTTGCGGCCAGCAGTTGGTTCTATTTGGAGGGGCGGACCACCATCGTGTGGCAACAATCCAACAACAACCCGGAGAAGGACCGGTGTGAAGCGTTTAACAGTTAAATGAATTGGGATTTGACATGAATTAACTTGAAACATCTAAAATGGGTATATGATATAGATATAAAATGATAAAATGGGTGTAGAACTGTGTAGAACCAATGATATATTGGTGGTTTCAATATATGGACTATTTTCAACCATGTTAGTGGTGCCCCATACTTAGCTGAGTTGGTTTGTAACTAGGCTACGTAATTCGGGATAACTAGGTTTTTGCTGTTTATAATCGTAGGTAGATAGGGTTAAAAGTGTTATAAGCTGACTCATATCCCGGGGGCACCACCATGTTGGGAATGGTAACAAAGGCATCATGAGTTGTTCTTCATATTACTTATTCTATAAGGTCTTGTCTCAAATTTGGTTGATTAGAACAAGAGATAAATAGATCCAAAATAGCGTTTTGAATGAGAAATACCAGAAGGAAGATGGGGGGTGAGAAAGGGATCATTGGGGAGTAGGCACTGTTAATGATGATAATGACGAGAAGGGATTTTTTAAAGTTATATTTGGTGGGTATGAGATTTTCAGAGTTATCCAATTGCCTTGATATAGATCCAAGTTATATATATATATATATATGAAATATACATACACATATTTTTGGATTGTACTGTAACCTCCCTGATCCCTTTCGGACAGTAAATCATAAACACCGCCCTGAAACCATAATGTCAAGCATTGGATTACGATTTAATTCCTGTGACTTGGAACCGCTTGATGGATATCCAATGCTGATGACCAGAGGTTGAAGAAAATCTTTGAAGAAGGGACTTCGCATTTGGCTTCTCCTATTCTGTATTTATGATAGATGTACAGTACCTTCATTTAGGTCTTTTTTGTGTGGTAAATGTCTTTAACAAAAACACATTCATACAACATGTACAACATATTGGTGCATCAGAAAATCGGGCATACCCCGCCACAGAATGTTTGTTATGATAGGGAACACTGATGAACCGGTGGATGTCCTAGCCGAAGCCCGGGCGTCTCTTGGAAACACCATTGTCAGTAGCAGTGTATCACCATGACCATGATACGCTAAAAATTTTCTCCATTTTTCTAATGATATTCATCCTCTTTCTGGTCATATCATCTTCAGATGAATAGTAAGTTTACTTTCTCATGAGTAAGAGGGGTGTCTCTCATCATCCTCTTACTCCTTGTTGTACCCTGCTTCCAGGAGCTGACAGAGGTCTCGGAAGTCTTCAGCGAAGTCTTGGGGCGAAAGATCCAAGTGGTGTCTTGTAACTGGGCAGTTTCGGAACGATGAGAAACGAATGGGGGGAAGCAGGGTCAACCAAACTGGATATGTAGTTTGGGATTTGGAGTTTATTTTATTTAATACTTTGCTACAAGTGGGGATGGATTATACATAGATAAACATATGTCTATACATAAAATAGATAGTGTAAATACCCTGGGGTCTCTTTTCAACATCAAAAATATCCTGCAAATGGCTGTTCATGCTACAACAACGTGGTTGTATATAGATTTTTGAGCCACCACCATATGCGAACCATCTCGAAAACAGGGTACCTGACATTGGCTGCGGTTGTAGCTGGGAATGATGGGGAACTCAGAATATATCAGGATTTATGGCCTGTCTTTGGAGGAGGTTGAGTGAACAATCAATAGACTCAACTTTCATATTTGTATCACTTGTAATCCCATTCGAGTGAATTCTAGTGCTGGTGGCTGTTTGGGGTTCCACCTAAAGGTGCAGTTGCTGATGTGTTGCGGTTGTGATGAACAGGGTGGCTGGGACCACACAAGCGATAAACCTTCATTTTCCGCAGTGCCACTTCTTGGGCAAGCATCCCGAAGTAGTTCGTGTGTGCTGTCAGTATTTGTCAGTCAGTTTTTGATTTCTGGGGATATATCCCATTTCTATCCGTTTCTCAATAGCCGTGGGTAAAACGCCCACCGGTCATCAGGCTGAGATTCTGAGTGCAGAATCTCCACTGCGGACAGGAAAATCACCTACCACTGACTGGACGACAAGCTCCAGGTAAACCCTTGAATTCGGTGGTTGCTCATCATCATCCCCATTGAGATTGCTATGTAGAACTATACTTTATGATAATGTATATATCTATATATCCATAACTAATCATGTATGATATATATATATATGTACCTATATGCATATATATATATATTATATGTACCTATTTATATGCATATATATATATATATGTATAAATGTGTATATATACACATAATGGGGAGGTGTATGTACCTACAATATATATATATATATAGCCCCCCAGTTCTCATACTGATACACATATGCATATACGTATATACATAAAGATATAGATATTCATTTGATTTCCAATTTCACTGCGTATATTTGACATCTACCCACTTACCGATGACGGGGCCGGCGCAGGCAATTGGATCGCGCTGGAGCTGTTCTTCAGTCCGAAGGTGGAGCCCAAGGAGACAGACGCTACGCCTAAGGTAGGTATGGGTCAAAGACCTGGGGGACCACAGATGGCTTATATTGGGCTATCCAATTAATGATCCAATATGAACATATCCCAAAATTAATATGATCCAATTATGATTGGGCTATCCAATTGGCTTGACCCATACGAAAATATCATGACTCAGCCGCAAAACATGAACTGTTTGCATACCATTCCTTTGCATTTTAACTTCAACACATGCTTCTGTTTCGCGTTCTTTGGGATAGTACGGTTGGTTTCTGCATCTGTGCTGCTCGGTCACGATTCGCAGGTTGTTGCCAGATGATCTGCCGATGGTCAGGATTTACATATTCTAAGGAGTGTTTTTAGGCATGTATGGCGCATCACCACTATCTATAGAGTGTCATCCGGTGTATTCCCCTTATGCCGGTGATCCCACGACAGCTAGTCTTGGGATATCACGTGTGTTTTATTGGATGATTTAGATGGTGTCCCTGCGATTCCACTGGAGTAGCCAGTTTCGAGATGAGACATCCCCAGTTACTGCCTTCAGCAGTAACTGGGGATGTCTCGCCAAGATGGGGAGTTTCGCAAAGTGATGCCCCCCAGCAATAAATTTGTGGGTAAGCCTATCCATGGATACCGGGGCCCCGCTGTCCTGGTGGGCATGAGGAATGGTTCTCAGATGTGCCTGGTTTGATCAAAGAACGGCTCCGTGCACAGCCTTCCTTCGCCATGATTGGAGGTGTGTCTGAAAATGGGATCTGCCCCTGAGTTATGGCAGTTTTAATAGAACAATGATGATTAAACAGTGGATCTAGGGGAACTCTACTTTACAAGGTTGCCAACTCATGATCCTTGTTTGATTGCGTGTTTTGCACAGGATGACAATACAGGAATGATGGGCCTCCACTTTAAGTGGTCTGCAGGCTTGCCCTTGTGATTTTGCCAGGGCATGCTAGTATGGTGGATTGAACCCCTTCATATGCCGGTTTTGGAATTGCCGGGAGGTGTCCTGGTGCTTGCAACGCATTTCGTGAAAGAGGCAGGTGGGGCTCAACGGCATGGCAGCATGGCTCGATAGTGTAGAGATAGTTCGTAGATGTTCGTAGAGACTTCACAACAACCTCACCACAAGCGATGATACAATGATAAGTGTGAGTCCTGGGAAAGCTATCCCAAACCTTAAATGAGCTTTCAGATTTAGCTGGATTTATCTGCAAGTGATTTCAGTAATTTCATGTAATTTCAGTTTTTTCTTCGAGCAAGCTACCTGGAGTTTCGTCTTCATCGATGGTGAAGCGAGAAACATATGCTTCCATCCGGTGTTCCCCCAAAGGTGCTGGTGTTTTCCTTCTATTTGTTTAGTATTGTTTCAAGATGTTTTTGAAAAAAAGGGTGCCCATATTCACCTTGACAAATGGTCCAAAATGGACACATGACCCAGGCTCATAGTTCCGACCCATGTTAGTGGCCCATTAAATCATGTTGTTTTTGTATATTGTTACATTATGTAAATATATATATATATATATTCATGTTTGTTGTGAATTGTCATGTGAGTTTGTCTGAAAATAGGGTACATATGCCCGTTTGTCACGATTGATCCGTTCATTGAATGTGAATCATACTACCTCCATGTATTTCCAAGCTGCTATATGTTGTGTGGTATATACCCACATGATCACACATGTTTTTATTTTCTGTCAATTCATAGACACCATGATTAACCACGTTAACACTCACCATATGGATTTGTCTGAAAATGGCGTACCTCCAAATTTGATGACTTATAATCATTTTTCGCATTCAAAAGGCTATAAACTGGGGGAGGGTTTGTACCAGTTCCAGACACCCATCATGTTGTTAATCATACAATTGCATCCCATGAAATCCCGGTTCCCAGTGTAATATCCATATATATATAATTATATATATATACATTGATATAGTTTAATATAATATATATATATATATCTATCCAATATATCCCATTTAAAATTAGTATGTATCCATACATACACATATATATATTACCAATATTTCCCCACTGACACCCCCAGTAACACTTCCCCACTAACACACCACCTCTTCAGGCCGCCGAGCGTGCGGCGCTGGCCGCAGCCGCGCTGGCGCTTGCCTTGCAAGAGATGGGGAAGACACGGCAAGATGCCGAGGACAGAGGAACTTGGGGTTATATGGTCCAGAATATGGGTGTAACAATTACAATCTACTAATTTAATGGGGTAAGAATCTATAATCAACAATATCAACAATCACTGATGTTAGTAAAGCAATAGGATCCACCATTCCCAAAATCACCATCCTGTATGGGTGCAAAATATACCATCAAAATGTGGGTGGTTTATTATTGCTTTACTAACATTATGGAGATATGACCCTGCCTACATGGGATATATGCGATGTGTATGTATATATATATATACACAGTGAATTCAGATATGTGAATGAAACATCCATATATCTATATAATAGTTATGAATTCAAACATATCATGGGGTTTGGAATGGGATATAACCAGATGTGTATGTGTGTATACATATATATATATGTGTATATATCCATATATATATATAATGCGATCGATTATACATTATTAATGGGACTCTTTGGGCAATTGGTCATAATAGAGTACCCCGATAATTGGATGGTTAAGACTAAAGATAGACTTATATAAATCTGCAGTGAACTGGGTCTTAGTTTTTGACCCGTTCCCATATGTTTACAGTCAATCATTTGACATATCAATACAAACACATGATATTGCAACATTTCTATGTTCACAATACTATATATGTAAGTATGCAGACATATTTTCGATGCGGAACCTATGATAATCTAGTATATTATATACTACATATATATATATACATATATATATATATACACATATATATATATATATACATATATATATATATACACATATGTGTTGGATGTGGAATACATAATTAGTCAAGCCCAGTAACGTCAACTCTGGATGAATCAACCCGTAGACAATATAATCCCCCCGGATATTCCGAATATGTCTATACTAATCGATGGTTTCTGGTTATGCTTGATATGATGGGGATGGGATTGTGATTGTACCAAAACGATTGAGGCATACCAGCAAATTAGAGCTATAACGGTCTATCGTCATCCTGGAGTAGATGCATATAGAAATGTCAAAACAGCTTCGCTAAAAGGGACATTTCTTGAACAAGGCCAGATTCTATCTACTTCAGGATGATTCGACTTCTTGTTTATATTTGAACATCAGCTATTTTGATCACGACTCGCCAGACTCAAATCCAAAGCTAGGCCTTGGCCCGAGAGACTTGCGCCCCTCGGCCAATTGGATGCCTTGACGGTGATTTTTCCGAAATTTTCGATGTGACACATGGATACAAATGGGACAATTCCACATGTAGCTATGTGTTTTTCAAGTAGAACTTATTGGTTGAGTCGATATGAGCATTGGTGATTGTCTATCTCGGAAAAATGCATCACGATTGCGAATCGACTTTGGTACTTCTAGGAAGACTTGAAGCCATCAAAGCATAATATGTGAAGCAAACAGGGGGTTAGAACATGGTGTTCTGATTGGATTTTCGACATTTGGGGATCCATTTTGAATTCTTCACCTGATGGAGATTCCCAGAAAATGACTGCGGCCGGAGACCAATGTATTAGTTGTCGTGGTAGGTTTTGAAACCCATTATTGGAGGCCAATAGTCGTCTTCATACTTCTTATCATGAATTCTCAGGAATCTACAAACAGGGACCATGCCTATAGAAGCTGGAGGCCAGAAATATATGTACAAGTACTATATGTAGAGAAACTAAAGCAAAAATAAACAATGAGAAGAACCGTAACATGCCTAAAAACATTTCAAAATTCTGCTCTCAAAACGTCTCAGGTCCAGGAACTCAGCCGTTAAGCCCCGAGGAGAAGATCCGATCGTTCACATCTGAGCGCTTTTGGGAAGGAAGTTCCAGCCAAAGCCATGCGGGTTTCAACATCAGGCGGCGAAGTTCCCAGGTTTCAGGCGGTATGGTGATTGGTTGCTGTAGATCTTGAAAAACAACCGCAGGCTGCGCCATCAGATAGGAACTTCTGGGCGGAAATGATATTCCCTTATACAGTAGATAGATCTTATTTAGATATAACTACGACGTGATAAACCCAAGAATGAATCATACCCAAGGTCACTATAGATGGGTGGTAACCACGATCCCCAAATGGGGGCGGTTTATGGCATTGGGGGAAACCCACAGCACAAAAAACGCCTGGCTAGGCAGGTCCGTAGCACGGAAGTGCTCCTCCCAAGTGGTATTGGTGAAGAAGCGACATTGCCCGGATTGATGGGAAGCTTTGGCGCGGTGGTATCTCATCTTAAAAATGGGAAGCAAAGGAGTTGCCGATTTTTTTTGGGACAGATGGTCCGTCTCTTGAGATGATGCTGTTGAGGCCTGCATTTTCATTTGATCATATCCTCCTCCGTCATTGTACTGTCAGGGTAGTGTTTCTTCAAGTTTGACCGGGTGTACCTGGTTTCTGGATGCTACTTGCAAGCTTTGCTTGCGAGACTTGCTTTGTTGGAGAGCAAGAGATGTGATATGCTGAAGCTTCAAAGATCCAGAGGGAAAACGATCTCTTTGAATATGTGTGTGCCTACTCTTACCTCAAGTTTGCTGTATTGGCAACATATTTTACAGCATTGTTCCAATGCCTTTTTGAGCTAGGCATGGACAAGAATGGCAAAACACACAGCACTGTCATCAACCATTGCGAGGAGCAATACGAGGATGATGAAGAAGCAACCACAGTGAGGCGTGGGCAAAAAGATGGTCTCCAGACTGGGTGAAAACGTTTCACCCAGACCATCCCAGACCATGCTTGGCGATTTCTGGTATTCAACCATCCAGTTTGGGGTCTTGATTATCAAATATATCATTGTACTCAAAGAAGAAAGGAAACACGGGACCATTACCAAGCACTGATCAATTCAAACTTGATAGCCGTGGGGCCGATGCAATCCTGTGCCACCAATATCTCCAAGCACCATGCTGGATGCTGCAGCCAAACACAATCAATTCTGATTCAGCATGGTTCAGCTTCCCAAACATGGCCTTGGATTTAACCTTGAATGAAACGTAATGAACCCCCTTTCATTTGAGTTTCAATCTACCCAATATTTTCCCGTTCTCAGGGGCTTGAAACCGTTGGAATCAACAAAGCAAGCAGAAAAATCATTGAACCACATCGGAAAGTCAGCAAAATACTGCTAAAACATCAAACACCATATGTGTTTGTCTGAAAATAGGGTGCCCTAAAACCCAATGGATTATGAATGATGATGATATGTTTCCCATTAAAATGGCTATTTGGAGAGTATACCCCATTTTCAGACACACCCACGTAAGACTCATCTCCAAAGTCGCATGATATCTGCAGGCTCCGCGGTTTTCCTGGGGATCACCGCCGCGACCACGAACTCTTCGCTGACGCCTTGGGGCGAATCCTCTCGGACCACGGCACCGTGAGCTACCGAAGAACGCCCGCGCCGGCGAATGCCATGGAGATCTTGGCGGTGAAGGAGAGCGGGATGATACCCCTGGTTCTCTCTAGTTGAAGATGATACTACCATGTCATGAGATAATATAGCCATTCAAACATCAGATGGGTTGTATATAGATATACATAAATATATATATATATATTATATTATACATATATTTGATTGGCAACAGCCGCTTGATCGATGGTTATACGGGAATATCACAATCCATTGAGGGAATCTCGTGCTCAACCAACCGGCCTAAAGGGACGAGACAGGTTTTTTTTCACTGCTCACATGTTGGGGGACTTCTTACCAATCAGATGGTTTGATTATGAAACATGATGGTCTAACGATCTGAACAAACAGAAACGGAAATATAGGGCAGCAAAATTTGTGATGGTAACCAATATGGCCAGGAATTTTGGGTAACATAATGTAACACACCAATTCTATGAGACTGTTCTTCTTGCTGCTTAATTTTGAAGGTCTTGTTTTACTCATCAAAAAAGGGTTGAGTTCACAACATGTTGGGGTAGTATACCAACGAATCAGCGCCGATGCTGGGGCACCTTGTAGGATGTTGGATGTTGGCAGGAACAACAAAAGCGTGTGGGAGAGCGTGCAGAGCATTTCTACAGTTGCTTCTTGGAAAGTGCCTTTGACTCCTTTGGAACCGACGCGTTGGAACCAACGCCGCAGTGCAGGCACTGACATGCCCTCGAGGTATCTCGAGGCATGGCCCCGTAGCCATAAACATTTAAGTGAGAAGATCGCCTGCAACAAATTTACAATGGTGCATTGCGAGGTTTCATTACTGGAGGATTCCTGAAGTAGTATGTGGTCAATGATGAGTAAGTGGGGTCATTACAGTATGGGCCTATAAGACCAGCTACTGGATGTTTGGGGAGTCAAATGAGTCAAATACGTGGTTTGAACCGCAACCCCCCAAATGCCATACTGTCCAAGTCGTGCTGGATCGGGAGAGGGTATCAAGGTCCATAAATTGTAGATTGGACCATACTGGAGAATGATGACCTTCTGAGCCATGCCCTGGTGCGAAGTCCACTCTGTTTAGCTCATGACTCATCCCTGGCGCTGAGGTGTGTTTGGGGATGCCTACAAACCCACACGCGATTGGGTGTCATCCGCAAGGTGCCAAACATAAGTCATATCTGGAGTGATGGGGAAATAAAATCATTGGTTAGTGGTCATGTAATATGGGCAATATGGGATAGAATGAGTAAATTGTAGGCAGACAATGGGGATACGACGAGCAATGTGTCTGAACCTGTGGTAATTTGACAGTTTGCAAACTGAAAAAACATCACTATTAGTTTGTAAATCATCAAACTAACCGGTGCATTTTCCATAGCGATGATGAATTCCCAGAGGCTAGCCACGGACCATTCAAAATGGAGCACCGTTCAAAACCCCGGGTGGTTGATGATCGTATGGGATTATATTGCCCTATGTGGGGGTTTCCTAAAATGGGGGTACCCAAAAATGGATGGTTTATGATGGAAAATCCTATTAAAATGGATGATTTGGGGGTACCCCTATTTTAGGAAACCGATTGACCAGGCAGTATAAAGGAACGACAGATGGTTTTAAACATTGCATATATATATATATATATATACCAGATACTATTACTATTATTGTCATTACTATTCACCAAGCTGAAACAAGGCAAGTGGGAGATGATACCAGTTTACCCCTTAGAATATCTTGGAACTGGGACAGCTTTAACAACTGATATGATGATAAAATATATAAATATATGATATACTATGTACATATATGTATAAATATAAATAACTGTATATATATATACATACATTTAAATGTACATATATATATATATATACATTTATGTATATATATATACACATATATATATATACATATATTGGGTCGACTTGTATGTGAATTGGAAGGGTAATCCCCGGTGCTTCTCCCAGATCTTCATCCCAGTTTTCCCAGGTCGTGTGTCTACCCGGGCCGCGGCACCGACGATGCCTGCGGATTTGACTTTGTGGTGCTGGACACAGCACAGCGCATCGTGCCCTGCCAAGGGAAGCGCTCTGTGAGGCACTGGGGTTGGGTGGACATGGCGGGTTGTTGCGGATTTAGGATGATCCATAGGCAATCTATCAACCAAGTATGATAAGATGTGATAGTGACATTGTTAATGGCTCGATCGAGGTTTATAGCTGCTGGCAAAATCATCGAACTAAATGTGGTAGATATGTATGTATATACAATTATACATATATATGAAAATAATATGTTCAGATTGTCAAAAAAAATGATATGGGTGATATATTTATATATGGACCAACCCCAAAGAGAGAGAACACTTGCAACAGTTGGAATCTGAAAATTAGCAGGTAAAGATCATCTACACCATTCTGGAAACACACTTTTCTTTGGGGGGGACCTCTGCATATAGTCTAATAATGAATGTTCAAATATATTGTAAATCAAATTTGATCATTACATGTTGCTCAGTTCAAGTAAGTAGTACGGGTAATTAATTGGGTTCAGGGTTTAATCATATATGTATTGCAGATTTGTGTGATACATTGATATGTATGCATGCACATATATACATATAAACATTTGTTTATTCTGATTGTCTTATTTTTTTGATTGGTTTATGTACTTTGATGTTGCTGTTTCGTTCCTTGGATGAATAGATTCAAAGGGGTTGATTGTAGCCGTACACCTTCGTTTTTTGACATATACTGTATGTATATCCTACCAAAGTGACAGACAGCCAAGATATGATATACCTACAACTTCAGTCCCGCATCAACAATTACTCACTTCCTAGTTGATTAATTGGGTGTGAACCCCCCAAAAAGCGCTAATTTGCCATTAGAAATGGTATCCTCAGTTTCAATGAACATGGGTTTAGGAATGTTGTGTCAACATTCTACAATATTATATATACATATATAGATGTATATATATATATATACATATATAGATGTATATATATATATACACATACATGCGGCATACATATGCATACGTATATCTATATTCTATAACCAGACATGTCTATGTTTGCATATATACTCATATGTATATATATATATATGTATATATATATATACACATGTATATAGACACAGGACACAGGACGTGTCCAAAAGATACATTTCCGAAGACTTTGAACATCTTTTCTTTTCAAAGGCGGAACAGTGCCATCCTCAATGGAAAGGCCGAGCCTGTCCATCAGCCAGGTGTTTCATCGAAGTCAAAGGCTGTGCCGGAGACTTCAATGGGATGCTAGTCTCTGGTTTCAGAGGTTTTTTTGCATTTTTCGACACCACGGATGTTGATTTATTTGCAATGGCAATATATATATATATATGTATAATTATGTATATGTATATATATATATACCTATGTGTATATGTATATATATATATATACACAATCCAAAATCATCCAAATGAATGCCCACTACCTGGTCCAGAGGTTTTCCTTCCCCCTCTCCAAATTGTAATGGGGACCTGATATTTGTGACTTCTGTTGCAACCGCCAGCCAGGATGTTTTGCTTGAGCGCCAATGAGCAACGCAAGCGTGATCAGATAGCTGCCTCGAAGAGCGATGGCAACGCATATGTCGTTGCAGTCGTGGACAATTTGGTGCCTGGCTCTGAGTTTAGTTCTGCTGGTGATCTCTTTCTAATGATAGGCCAGGAGTTCCCCTACTGTAAGGACCCCAAAATGAACAGATCCAGAACAAAAACCAAAGTTCTAGTGGGTAGGGATGAATCTAGTCAGAAAAAAGTGCTGGTTGATTCTTTGAAGATCATGAAGATCACATAAGATCACTCTGGTAAACTAAGCTGGCGGTCTGGAACATCATGAACATCCACCGTTGTGCAAAATCGCTGTTGAACATGTCTTTTTTCCCCTTTGCAGGGGTAGATTTGCAGAGGATAGTTCCGATGTTTAGATAGAGATCAATCAATAAAACATGAGGGAGACCGTGGGTTACCACAGCATATCACCATTGTTCGGTTGGTGTTTTTTGCTTTCTCACTTGACGATGGTACGATGTGTATACATATATACATATAAAGCTATATACAGTACGTACCTGCAAACAAATACAATTTATCATATGTATACATATCCTAAATATATACATATATATATATACACATTATATTATATATCAGTTTATCATATGCACATGTATATATATATATATGCACATATATAAATACATACAACATATGTGTATATGTATATGATAACATAAATACATATAAATAGACAATATATATATATAAATGAACATATATGTATACCATGTTCAGCCACTTGTTGGATGGGTTGAAACCACCAATCAGTCATTCAGAAGGCACTTGGACACTAGCGGCTATGCCCCAGACTCATCTACAGCCGCTGAGAGCCTCAGTGGATTCAGGTCTTCAAACTTAGGATGATGAAAAACCAAAAATACGTCAAACCTAACACAGGATGGATCAAATTATCGCATGCTAATTGTAGGGTGTCATTGACTCTAAGATCTGTGGTTCTCTGCCTCAGGACAGTTTGGAGTTTGCGTCCATCCGTCACTTCATTTGGAGCGATGCTAGCCATGGTGTCAAATCTGTTTTGCTTCCATCCCTATCGGGGTAAGATAAGCCCTGAACGGGCGAGCAATTTTTTTTCAGGCGGGTTACCGACCAATGATTGCTCATTGACATCCTCATTCTTGTTGATTCCTATGACACTCCTATTCTTCTAGTCTTCTTCCCAGTCTCGGGTTGCTCAACAACCAACCAGATTTAATCCGTCTAAAGCTAGCATGATTATGATTGTTGAGATTATATGCCTGGAATTACTAATCCGGCTCCCCATTGTTGTTTCTGGGTCTCCTTTACCAGATACCATGTTTACTTTCTTTGCGTGAAGGGTTTGATCAGGTCAAGAATTCCATCCTGTTGGAGAACCATAGATGTCCTTTTTCCACTGGTTGATGAATAGTTGATAATCTGTACGATGGAGGAATGGAGTTCATCTGGTACATACTGGGGCGAGCAGGTTTCAGATCTTTTGCTTTTTGATTATTGTATTGATTCTGCTAATTCTACGAATTGACTAGCAGAACTATGACGAGCATCGCGAAATAATAAAGGCGTCCGTCGTGCTACTTTTGCAAATTGCTGGCAAAGGGAGACCCGTGCCAAAAAACAGCTTCTCAGCACATAGAATTCTTCAAACTGCTATTTCTATCCTCAGCCCCAGGTTCCAGACCTCTTGGTCTTGTGAATTCTGAGCAGAAATCCGACAACTAATATCAATTATCCAACAAAGACACAATCTATTTGATAGGCCATCCAGATGAAGAAACAATTCATTTGTTTCATTTTGACTTACTAGTGCACAGTTTTCTGCACTGTAACCTGTGAGTTTGATGCCTCATGTTCCTCTACACATATGTATTTGTTCATACATGCTCATACAATGAATATGCATCGCATGATTACGAGGGTTCTATCCCAACTGATGGGGGAGAATAAGCCAGTCCTGCAACCCGCAAAGTGACGACGATCCTCAACTGCTACACTTGGCCCGACTCCTTGTTCACCAAGATCTTGTAGAGGTCCTTGTGAGAAGATCTTGTGGGGAGTCTGGTGAAATCCTCAGATATTAGACGTGGTTGCATGAATCCTCTTGTGGGCTTTTCAGGTTCTTGCAAAAAAGATCTTGTAAGCTCCTCAGGTCCTTCTATAACCTTGTGAGAGAGGTCCTGGTATGAAGATCTTGACATATCTTGACCAAGATCTTGTAGAGTTTCAGGAACTTTTCTCAGTTCTCAGCTAAGGACGATCCTCAGCTGCTGCGCTTGGAAGCTGACTCCTTCCTGGCGCGGGTCGACCCCGCAGCCGGGCGCCCGGTGGCCGGCCGGGCAGCGGCATCGCCAGTGGCAGCGCCGGCAGCGAAGCCGGTGGCGAAGGCGGCAGCGAAGACGGAGACGCAGGTGGCGACGGTGAACATCCCAGCAGCAACAGTGATTCGGCACTGAAAGATGGGGAAATGATTTGGAGAATTACAGGTTGATGATTGTTCAAAGACATTTATATCATGTTCAATCAAGTACAGTCTATGTTCATATATTCATTTGCGTTTGCAATTATTTACACACAACATTATTTAGCATTAAACCTTGATCCTACGAATTTGTAGGACATGAACTCAAATCTCGGCTTTTCCCACCTGCTTGATGAATACCTGGGTTTTCCTCGAAAACCCCGGGTTTTCAAAAAACATTTTCTAGAAGGACCGGAAAAGCCTCTTTGTTGGAATTTCGCCATGCCATATCAGCAAAATGTGGGGGCTCAAGGATCAAGACCGTGGAAGCCTCATTGGATGTAGTGATCTAAGAAATCATCAGTTTATATAGCCCTTGGACATGTGCTCCATGGACAGGCGCGATCCTATACATGAGCTGTGAGACCTACAGCACATTGTTTACCGACACAATTCAGGAAGCGTAAAGTTAAGGATGGCAAGACTTTCCGATGCAAATATCAAATCAGGCATGGGACACCAATTGAGTGGGCTGTTGTAATTCCATGTCTTGCCTTCAACCCCTCTGACTCAAAGCCCGTCAGGAAAAGGGTATTGTGTGGAGAAACATCCCTCCAGGGTCTCTGACGGGGGAAATATTCTTCACATTTCCACGCATTTCGACTTTTCCTTTACGGAAATCCATAGTTGTTTCCGCATTTATGCCAAATTTGTTTCGGTGATGACAATTTGTAGTATTTTTGTGCTGAAATTTGCATCCCGTAGAAAAGCCGTTGTAAACCGTAGAAAACCCGTCCGAACCCGTAAAAACCCTGGGTTTCCCCACAAAGACATGGGTTTTCAAACCCCTAGAAAAAAGATGGGTTTCTAGGGTGGTTTGGAAGGCAAGTCCAATGGACCAAACTGAGCATTTTTCGTTTCAATTCTTGCAACGGTGCTGTGAGCCATGGCTGTCAGCAGGGAACAATTGGTCGATGCTTGCTTTTTGTAGGTCAGTCTGAACATGTCTGAACTATATACAGTAACTAAAATCTTGTTTTTTGGGTTTGTTGAATCAGTTTCTTGTGCGTGATGCATTTTACAAACATTATGTGTGTATATTTATCTTTGGATGGAAGAGGCATTTGGCCAAAAAGAGGTATAGGACGCCTTTGCTGAAAAAATAGCATCCCTGCCATGAGCCGTGTTACTGCTACGTCAGAAGTTCCTACTTTTGCCAAATCTGTTCTTATAAAGATGTGGCATGGTTTTTGCACATATGTCAAGTATATATACACGTGTTTCTGATATCTTGAAAGCGCGTTGGATGAATTTCAATTACACATACGCACGGCTATCACCAAAATGTTCCAAAATCAAACCCCCGGGTTTTCTCAAAGAACCTCGTCTTTTTTTTGATGTCCTATGTTTTTATAGGTTTTGGGTTCTTTTGGTGTCCAGTTGCATGTACAGTAAATATTTATAAAATATTTGAATCAACTTATTCTAGTGATTTGCCATCAAAAGAAAACCCAGTGACCCGTTTACAAATATTCACCATCCATTGTCACAGGGTACGACGGGGTACCATTCTCGAAAACTCATTAGCCATTCAGCTGAGGTAGGTTTGGTCATTGGCAAAGGTGGCGCAACCGTGAAATGGATGTCGCAGGAATCTGGAGCGCAAATCCAAGTGGTGGACGGAAACACACCAGGCTTGGCAAATCTCAAGTGTCTTGGTATGACTGGGTCAGCTCGCGGGCAGGATGCCCTTGCAGTTTTGAAATGGGTGGGTGGCATTTGATATTTATGCCACTAGAACTAGAAACCTTACCAGTTGTTCAAAACTGTTCAAATGCGTAGACGATTATCCCTTGAGATTTTTTGAACCCTACACATTTTTGGTTTGCTTCCAAAGCAGTTCAATCTTTGGAACCATTTCTTGATCCAAACACCTACTCCTGAAAGCTATTTAAAAACATCAACTTACTTTTCACCGGTATTTTAAGTTTTAAGTCAACAACCAACCTGAAACAGACATACAAAAGGAATGCATACCGTTTCTGCCAGCGTTTGTTGTCAAAGTGCCCTGAAGCCAGGTTTGACCACAATTTGGGACACATTTAAATCAACATCATTTTCTCAGTGAAATCACCATGTTTGATCATGCTTTTGTTTTCATGTTTGCTGTTGGTTCAATCTCAAGTGTTTGTTCTTAAATCCACTTTTGCGTTTCTTCAGTCATATGTTTTGCTGGCTAAGTTCCCTTTTGTTTTCATACTAAATCCATCTAAATCCGCACAATTGATCATTTTCCTTCTAAATCCGAATGCTGGATCATTATGGTCCCTTGTTCAATTCATGTGTTTTTCATCATTTTCGGTGGCGCTCCAAATTCAGCTGAGGATCGAGGGTAGCAAGGCTCAGATCCAGCATGCGAAACAACTGATTCAAGAGGCTCAAGTGCGGGCTGCGACACAAAAAAACTAGTTGGTGGTTGATGGATAAGTGTTATATTAAATTATATATATATTTCTAAATTCTTACTATAGACTATAGACTAGCTAGTATAATAGAAAAACAATGTAATTTGGTGTGATTTGACATTGTTTATTTTCAACATGTTTCAAACCTATTTGGGTGGATGAGTGATGATTTTTCAGGAAGGTTGAAACCACAAATCAGAAAATGGTTGGACATATCCACAGATTTCAAGGTAAACGGACGGTTTGAGTAGTTGAGAGGGTAGTTTTCCATTGTTTTGCAATTTTGCTGAGCAATATTTCTACGTAAGATCAACCGGCGAAAGATACTATTGATACGTTCCTCGGAAGGTAACATGTTAACCATCAACAATCCACAGATTTGATCATTTTGCAGGCGGTGCCCAGATACTTCCTGACTTTGGGTGGTTTTGTGGGTCACTTGAAACGGTGCTTCAACAAAGAGTGGCTTCCCCAGCAAGCTCCCCCCCCTCTCACAGCCGGGTGTTTCACGACGTTTACGGTAGACCGTCCCTACGACAAGGGCTGTGGAGGTAGTGAACCACTGCTTAGCAAGTGACAAGTGGGTTATCCTTTGGTCAACTAACATAGCTATGGAAATTCACCACGCTTTATAGGTAATTCAACTATCAATGGCCATTTTTCATAGCTATGTTGGCTTGCCAGATGGTCCCTGCAGCAGTCAGCTGGTTCCATGGCCAGGTCGTCTATAGCCGCCAGTGGGACACACGCAGCGGCCGCGTGTGGAAAGGCAATAGCTCCAACGGCAGTGGCTCCGTGTGGGGCAATGGCTCCTCCTCACAGGGTTGGCAGTGATCAACGGTCAAGGGACCCAGAAAATGACTGCGTCAAGCCATGAAAAACGGGGGTTTTCACCATGAAATGCGGGGGTTCCACCAAGAAATGGGAAGGAAAGTAACTGGTGAGTTGGGTAAGTTGGTACTAGCTAATGTTTTTCCGTAAGTGGGAATATTCATTAGCCAAGCATGCTAAAACTCGAGTTGGTTGCAGGGTATCTGAGATTGGCAGTGATTCCACGAAAATAAAGTATAATAAAACCACAAATCACCTTTCCATCCGTTCTAGTGATTCTAATGATAAATGGCCCCACCAATGTACGGAAGTGAAGGCGGAGGTCTGATCGTGGACCTGCTGGGCCGCCTTCATGGAACAGGAGTCTTCGTGGCCTGGATCATATTTCTTTCCTGATGCAAAAATACCAATATGATTTATGGTTGAGACAATATGTATTTTGGCTAAATGTAGAATGGTATATGTTCAAACATGTTTTTGATGTTTATGTATGTTTCTATTGACAAAACACATATACTGATGTAGATAGAATCTGGGATGTTTAAACATGTTCCCATTTTACATCAATTTACACATTTTCTTGATAGTGGATCTAATACATTAATTACAATTACTATATATATACACATATTGTTACATATATATACATATATATATGTATACATATTATAGAATCATCCTGATGTAGATAGAAGGAACATCTTTGAACATGCCATATTCTATCGACACCCGCATATATGGAGTAAATGATATCTGGTTCGCCCTTGACTATGACATACCATGACTATATATATATATATAGGAATCACACGTCTCCAGGATAGAATTAGACATGGTTCATTTGTTGGAAAAACATGATCTTTGACCCGCAAACGCAAGGGTCAACCCAGTATTTTCCATAAAACCAATTCTGAAAAAAGAACCAGTTCCTCACAACATGAGGAAACTTGGGCCCCTTGAAGGTTCCACCAAATTTTCACAGCCTGTCGCTGGAACAGTCTACAGGAAGGAGAGGCTCCTGCAGAGCCCCCCCTGTGAGCAGCGCGGCAAGATGGAAAAAAGAAGGCCCAAGCAGCCACAGATCTTGAGAAGTGCGGATCAGAATTGTGTTCGTTTCACAGCTCAGCTATTTCAAATGATTCAGCATTTACAATTTAATCAAAATTTGGCATTTAACACTACGAGAGATGTTTAAAATTTGATCTACATTTGTTAGGATTGAGCCAACAGAACCCAATACCGACTGGTTCGTGTTGGGAGTTGGCGGCTCCTTGAATCCCGGAAGTGCCTTAGGTGATGTGGAGACTGCAGATCAGGTGGATATCGAATGGACCGACTACGAGAAGAGGCGCTACAACAAGTACAAGGCACACTGCGTGGGCTTTGCGGCCGACAATGCGAGGGTTCCAAAATCTTCGAAACGACGACATTCTGATACATGCAATCATTGACCATGCCGCACCGACCATTCAGCCATGTACAGTTTTTCACTCAATGGCCACGAGAAAAAAAGGGCACGTGTTTCCACCTGCCTCGCAGATACACAACTTTATGCGAGTGCTTCGTGCAAAGGAGAAGAACCAAAAGGACAGAAAGACGTGTGTTCTTCGTGGTAAAACGATGTTCAGGATTCCTTAATATAATTGTTTAATTTAAACGCTGTTCTTGGGTGCAATCTGGTGATACTTCCCAGCCAAGAGTTGAACCAGAGACAGGGGAAGAAATGAGCTGAGAAAGGTTGGTTGGCTGAACCTGACTGAGGCCCCTAACGGCAGCGAAGTTGGTTTGTATCTTGGTGAACTAGGGTTTATGGGTGATATAACTATGGTGAATGGGGTTTATAAACCAACTGGATAACTGGCTGGGTCCACCTTGTATGAAAACAGGTATTCAATATGTCAACATCTCGGTCGAGACTTTTATGGGCCATCCACTTTGCAACATGGAATGTTTCTGAATCTTGATAGATGCTCTTCCAATCTATAGTGGGATTTCTACAAAAATAGCGTATCAATGAGCTAAGCCCATAGCCCCCAATCAGAGTGCCTCTGGGCAAAAGCTTGGTTGGGTAGATAACATTCTTGCCCCCTGGTAATCAAACATGGCCTTGGAAAATCCACCATGTGTACTTAGTTGATTAATAACATATTGAAACCTTCATTTATAGATGATGTTCAATTGCCATGTTTGATGAGAGTTTGGCCATGACTTGTACCAGCCATGACGAGTTTCTCCAGGACGTAGTGGTCTTTTTGCAGATTCCCGAGCCGCAGTCGGGAGCTTCAGCCAACGTACACCTGTGGCATGGTGGTCTTGAGGGACCCCGCAGAATGGCTGATTGAAACATCACATATATATATATATAGGATATTTGTCGAACTCCACTGGATGATCATCATTTTCCCAATATTTCCCTATGAAAATCACCAATTCGGGTATATATCATGATATATCCCATTTTCAGACAGACCCAGATAGGATATTCTCTTGAAGCTTTCTCCCAAACTTGGTCAAAGACTGGATGTTCGGGAAGGGTTTGGCCCGCGCTTAACAGAGGAATCGCCAAGCTCTGCATCTTCGCTTAGTTCTATATATATATATAGTGATAGGTTAGTAACATCTAGTAACATGTTTTACCCATTCAGACCCATTCATAACTCTGTACTGTGCATAAATACATATAAATACTTTACGACGTATAGAAAGCTCCGATAAGATAGACATCTAAAATCCCACTCTTGAATGGCGATAAATAGCTCAAATCGATCTTTTCGGGGGTTGCTCTAAGGGTTAGTTATAACATGTTATATCCCCTGTACCCACCAGAAATTGCAAACTCCATGGCAGATCCAGGTATGGTTGATTTCCAGGGCCATGAGCATTTCCCAACATCCTAGTTCGATGATTTTCCCAGCTGGAAACCTCCATTGAGTTCGGAGCCATGTTTGATTACCGGAGGGCCGATAGTGAGAAACAACCAATGCAATCATGCCCACCAAGGCTTGAGAAACTTCAGGATCTATGGCCTCCCATTCGTGATTCCTTTAAACGCGGAAACATGACCTTTGCGTTGCCCAAGAACGATACAACCACTGAAAGCAAGTGAGCAGGGGCGAAGACTCTGGTTGATCAAAAGATGACCAAAGTCTGAAAGTGGACAGAAAATTTACAACGTCGTGAAACGAGGAAGATTTGTTAGACGGGAATGCTTTATCAACCAGCCAGTAGTACCAAGTCTGCAACATGCTTATTGGTTGAGCCGCTGGATTTTGGCCAGGAATTTGGACCGCTTTCTTTATGTTTGACTCCTCATACGTAATATATATATATATTATATGTGTATATATATATATATATATGAAGTTGTTCTGCACACCGAAGAATGACAGCAACTAACATGCAACTACTGTATCCAAATTCCTTGCAAGTTTTCCTCAGTTTGCGGCCTCAAGTTTCTATTCTTGAGATACTAATGATTGAGCGCTAGAAAAAGATGCGTCTCCAGTTGCTTGGTGCTTCGAAATCTGAGCTTGTCTGAAAATAGGCTTTGCAGACGTGTATATATGCCTTTAAAATCCAATGGTTTCTCATACGTTGTTCCCATGGACATGGCAATGTTGGTGACTATATACCATTATATTATACCAAATTTTCCAGAGAAAGCATGAAAGAACGCTGGTAATCCAGACCTGATCCCTTCCAGGAGACTGTGGGCGATTCCATCGGCTACAAAATCAGTGGAGATAGCAAAGTCCGTGAGGAAGCATAGATCTTTTTTCATCCCAGAGGGTGAAGCTACGACTGAAATTGCCATGGAGTGAGGTTTAGGAGAAACAAACTTGAGATCATTTGAGGTACCCTCTGGTAAACTAACATAACTATGGAAAATCACCATTTTTAATGGGAAAATCCACTATAAATGGCCATTTTCAATAGCTATGTTAGTATGATCTTCAGCATAAAAAATCTGACTTTCTCTTGGCATCCAGGCATGGGTTTGGATGGTGGAGAGGCTACATCTGTGAAGATGTTTGAGTCCTCATGCATCAGTTTTTCAGGGCCTCAAAAGCACCTATCAAACATTTGTTTGCGGACCCACAAAATAGGTGGGCATGGGTCGAAAGCAGATATCTCACCTTGATGGACGATGGAGTGAGGCTTTATTTGTTCAGTGCGGCAGTTATCTTCCACTATTGTCGCTTTAGTCGCTTGTCCCTTTGGCATCATTTAGCTATAACTCCCTGGACACAAATGTCCATGAAAGTAGCAGTTCGCCTCAATGACATGTGTCTTGTTTCCTTCTGGTCAACTGGTCGGCTTCCCTCAATGATTCCTTTAGGCTGACTATGAAACCCTTCAGTGCGCCTTCCATGTTCAGATTTTTTCTGGATGCTCATCTTCACACTTCAACAAGCATTCAAACAGCAGCCATTTGGCGATCTGGTTTCAGGATTTCAATCCCTTGTGATTTTTTGGGAGTCTTGATCTTCTCATGGCAGGGCCTGTAAATCTGTCAGGAGCCTGGAATTTGTCCTCCTCACTTCGAGGATCATCCCAAGGATCGCAACGGGTGAAAGTAATCCTTTTAAGTAAGAAGTTCCCAATTCCTGTTATCCCAAACTTATATATAATTACATGGATTCAAACCACACGAACACTTTCCACTTTTTTAATGATATGCTAGATGTGTCAAGTGCGGTGATTCTCCAAGTATGGTTTATACACCCCATTCATACCAGTAGTTCCCGCACGAGGCGGGGCGGAAGTTGCCTTTTGGATATACTATAAAACTTTTTTCATCTATAGAACTTGCTTGCACCGTGCAAGAGCCAGGCCCGTGCGTGCGTGCGCTGCGCGCATGTGCTGCGCCGTTGAAACAATGTCACAAATGAAAGTCCACACTTCACACTTCACACTTCAAACTTCAGACTTCACCATCGTGTGACGTGTGAAGTTTGAAGTGTGACGGCACTTCGCACTCCAGACTTCACACTTCACGCTGCACACTTCACGCTGCACTCTGCACACTCCACACTTCGCTCTGCACTCTTCACACCCCACACTTCACACTCAAAACTTCACACTCAAAACTTCACACGTCACAC
>BGPT01002285.1:73963-94422 GCA_003297045.1 Symbiodinium sp. clade C Y103 | reverse complement strand
ACATACATACATACATACATACATACATACATACATACATACATACATACATACATACATACATACATACATACATACATACATACATACCAACCAATGTTATCACCATGGTCTATTTAATTTGTGAGATGTGGTTTGACATCTGCCGAAACTAGTGGAGGGATGGAGTGTGTTAATTTACTTGTAGCCGATGTAAACTTGAATAGCTGAGAAACTATATCATCTAGTCCATTCTGGTGGAATAAAAATGAAAGCCATCACTTCTCCAAAAGTACAATGCACCGCCGTTAAATCATGCAAAATGATCACACAGTGTGAAGGGTGCTGATCAAGAGCTTTGTAATGACTAAATGATCTAAATGCAAGCTCATGGTTGGTCTTGGGACCGAAGGAAGCATATGAGTCTGCCTTTTGCAGGTTGGTGTTTCCAAACGAATGTACCAGGCAGGTTGGCATTGATAGTTGACTCGTCTCGTTGTTGGGTCTCGCGGTTGGTTTTCCAAAACTAGCGGTCACAGCAAACATGCGCATGAGTTGTAGGGAGAGGCTCATGTGCCCATGTCTGTGTTCTGAGGTAGCACTGGCCGTTGCGTTTCTCGCTTGTGGCTGCGGCTTCTACGGGTTAAACTACTCAGCTGGACAACTCTCTCCGGACATTTACATGAGCTGCCGCTAGGATCTGCTTAGATCATGAACGTATCGGCCTTGCCATGATCTCGTGTCTTTGCTTGTTTTTTTCTTGTCTAATTTTGCAAGCCTGCTTGAACACTGAAGGCATTCTTTTGCATGGTGGTGACATTCTTGGCTACTTGCTGGCTCTCACAGCAGACAAGTACGGAAGGAACAATGTCCAGGCGGCTGTCTAGAGGGGCGCGGGCTGGCCCCTGACTTTTACCGAAGTTTTCAAGTCACCACATGTCAGCATGTATGCAGGGACGGGGTCCAGCCTTGAAAGTTCATCGAAAATCCACAGATCTGCGTCACATTCCCTCATTTCCTCCCTTTCTTATTGGAGCCACACAGTGCCAGGCGCTTTGCTTCTTCGCCGCTTGCGTATGTTTAATGCTTTGCAGCGCAGGGGAGCCCGGAAGTGCCTTCGTGCTATCATCTGCGGTGGTGGGGCGCCTGTGCTTGGACGTGTGCTTTACAACTATCTATGTGGCTTTGGCGCAAATCTTTGTTGGTCGGGCTTCGAAGGTTGCCTTCACCGCATGCGAGACTACAGCGCGCCTGGGTGGAATAATCGCTCCCTTAAGTGGAACATGGCCCACATCGGTGCCATGGCTCAAAGACACAGCTGGCATTTTCTTTTTACTCTGCTGTCCTTAAACCTTTATAGACTCATACGCAGTTCCCCCCGTTGCCTCCGAGATGTTGCGCAGAGAATGCTATGTAACTTTAGAAATATGTTGTTTTTTCGTTTGTGTGTTGGTTTGCAACCATTCAGGTATCCTGTCCGCTCTTTGCCAGCCTTTGCCTAGCGGCAGCTTGCTGTACAATGACATTACCTGAGGGTGCCGCGGATGTCAAGGATGGGAATGATGAAAAAGCACAATCTTTCAAGGGAAACAACGAGAGCAATGAAATTGCCTTGTTGAATGAAGAGACGCAATTATTTACAAACGTTGTGGCTTGACAGACAACTCCAGGGATACATGGTCGGTCCTTGTATTGAAGAGTGTTTGAAGTCGGTTCATTGCGCCTTTGGATATTTTGCACATATAGTGGTAGCCTATGTTAGCCTTTGTTAGACTAACAAGCCTCGCGTCCAACGAGTTTTGACATTGGACGTGTTGCTGCCGCTTGTGTTCTTTTTTTTCTAGGAAGACCAATCTTTTTATTTTGGGCAAACTGGTCATGGTGCCAAGCAATGCTGGCTGCCTTGTTTTCCGCCAGTCGGCCCAGTCTTTGCATGTCCTCGCCAATTCGTATGTTTTGCAATCAAGCCCAACTTATCGGCTTGCCACGTGTCCAATCTGTCTGATGTTGGACGTGTCATTGCTTCACTTTTTTGATGAACTTCATTAGAAGTGCAATCTGCTTGCAAAGCAATGCAGTATACCCTTGGTTTGCCCATGCAGCTCCGAAAGGTTGTGTGATCTGGCCTTGCCCAAAGACGGGGGATTTGCACCCTAGTGATGGTTATTTCTATTTGGAAATCGATGACAAACCATTGAATTTCATTGTTGTTCGGGGTATCCCCTTTTTTGCAAGCCGATTAGTCCATATGTCATTGATATGACTACTGGATAAAGTATATATTCCGCAGCCGTTGATACTTTCGGAGATCCCGTATATCATATGACAATAGTCTAGAAGGTGGAGGCTCCATGAATTTTGAGCGGCCAGGGTGTGCTGTCCAGAATGATGTCGTTCTCCCTGAGAGATCTTCACCCGCAGCCTGTGAAGGTGTCCTATTTGATCTATGTGCGCTGCAACTACTACGAGTTGTTGAAAGAGGATCAACAAGTCTAGCAGGCCCCAGCTAAGAACTTTGGGACAAGAAATAGACAGCGGAAGGGCAGGTCGTTGCATTCCCAAACTTCAGAAGCGGTTGGAGTTCAACAGACTGAATGCAGGAAATCACGTGTGGGAGGCCTGGTCCCCCATGCTATCCTGGACCTAACTGTCTAGCTTTTTGGGATTCGGTTGTCTGTGCCACCGCTCCCATCTTTCAGGCTTTTGGGTCTCTGCAGGGGGTTGGCTGTGGATTTCCGGCGTCAAGCTGGTTCTTTTGGGTCTGGTTGGCAACGTCACTTCGGTGCGAGTTCCTGTCTTCATACTTCTTTACCCAGCGCTTTGCGTGTTGCGGTCGCTGCAGACTTCTCAACCCTTGCTGAGCTCTTGGGTCACATGTTACACCCGACCTGGACCGGCGGTTCTCCTCCTTCAGATTCTGTAAGGTGATTCTGCCCATTCACGCAGCTCTGATTCCATTGCACCTCCTTAGATTCCATTGTCTGCGCCTCAGGTAGAAACCAGATCAAACCAGGGAGTGGATCCAGAGGTCCTGCCCCTTGCTCTACTTCCAACACTCCGCAATGCTGTCTCTTGCTCTGGTTGTGACTGCATTTGCCATGCTTGGGACCGCCGGGCCACAAAGAAACATGGCAGGGGAGTACAGACACAGGTCAACAACCACCTTGATGCACCGACTCGGCTACGATCAGCAACCACCGGATACTGTAGCAAAACCCCACAGAATCCATAGAACACCTCATAGAATGAGGTGCGCCAGAGAACAGCGCAAAAATATTGAAACTATCATTCGACAGCGAGGCTGGTCGGAGAAGGTCCTAGCATGACCGGAGACCATTAGGCAACTGTTGTGTGGCAGACCTTGGTAGTGCACACTTTCTATGGAAAGACGTGACTTTGTGCATCCGTTATCTTTCACAAATAACCTGCATACGATGACAAAGGTTTTTCTTGCTTCAACTCTGTCTCTTGATCTTTCTCTTGGCATATGTTTCCCTTCTCTTTTCTACTCTGCCCTTCTCTACTCTCAACTCTTCTTTCTCTGCATTTCTTGAATCTCGGCAACACAGAAGTTTCTCTCTTAAGCTTCCTTTGACTATGTATGTGTATGCATAGTGGCAATGATTTTTTTTCTGTCAAAATGTATTGCGCAACATGTATTGTCAGCATCACAAGGGAAGGCAAAACAGAAGACAGAACGCATGCAAACACGCAATTGCACTCAGTGCGGTGCTTTTCCCTGCTGTGACATGCTATGATACATAATCAAAAGATTTTTGAGTGTCAAATGGTTGCTGTATCAAACCACACCCTCACCATTTTCCGGCTTGATCTGCTGGCCCTGTTAGGCCTTTTCTTCGCGCTTGCAGAGAGAAGTGGAACTGATTATGGTTGGGGTATCCCGGCAATCTGCCGGGTTTTGGCTTGGGAGTGAGCAAATCGCGTGATTTTTTGTTGCTGGTTTTGATTTATGGTTGCTAGTTACAGTTGCGAGTAATTGGCCAGTTTCAGGGGATCAACCAGGCCGAATAAACAATGGTTGGAGGGGCTGTACAACTGGGGCTGTCCTATTCTTCCCAAAAAGATAGTGCGTAGGGCCTGAAAGCCAGAGACCAATCATATCAAAATATGTCAACATTTACTCGGTTGCCAGGGGTCAGTGATGATTGCAGGAAAAATGCCAATAAAACAATAAGACACTATAACACTCATTGTGAAAAAAACATATGATCCTCAGTGTCGATGAATTTTTCTGCCACGTCCACAACGTCCGGTTTCCATGGTTCTTTTGATGTGAATCCTCAACTGGGACGATCCTGGAGTACACTCCCCGTCTGATCCCTGAAAAAGTGCTCCAAGAATGTTTGTTGGGGCTGAAATTTTCAGACAGCCAGATTTTGTATGTATGTGTATATATGTATATACACTGTAAATGTATATACTGTATATGTATATATATATACATATATACATGAATATACATACAAGTTGAATGACCAATCTCTATTTGCTTTCGGTCAAAACACCACTTGTGTCCATTCGTGCGGGTTGAAAAACTGATGTTTCTGTTCGTTTCTCATGTAAGTAATGTCTACCAACATATAAATATAGAAGGTGACAAACAATATATTCATCAACTTAATAATGATGACTATTTATCAACATTATCCCAATACACAATGCTTATCAACATCTTTCAACTCCCATTCAACCACTACTATTCGGGCTATTATTCCATACATGAATGGTTGAATCGGGATTGAAAACACCCACCAGATAAATTAGCTTTGCTGAAGGTGACACGGTGACACGTTTCCCGTTGGTTGACCCACGATTTTTTGGGACTCTACTGGGGCTATGTGTGTTATTTTTTTGGAGGGCCTTCTAAAGCAAATCCGACAAACCTCTAAATTTGAGGGTAAAAACCATTGTTTCAACTTTCAACCATAGAATTTCCCTTCAACCAATCGATCACAATGAATCTGCTGTTTATACAATTTACACTGTCCCATGAAATAGTTCCCCATATGTTTTGGGCAACAAAGACACTAATTTTCTCTGTGAAATTATTGAGGGCCCCTCAGTTACAACTTGGTCATAGTTGGTTTATAAACCCGTGAACTAGTTCGTTCCATCCCCCTCACACCTTAGTAAAACTAGTTATGTGCATCAACTTAGCTATCATAAACCAGCCTTAAATCCCATCAGAATCCATATTTTCTGTTGGTCAAATCACCATATTCCTGTGGTTTCTCACTGGATTGGTTAATGGGAAAATTTACAGGAAACCCCTAAATTTTCCCATTAACCAATCCATTGAGTTTCCTTGGGGGCCTCATCTTGTATGTTATCTCTCCATTGTCGCTATCAGCCCCCCGGACGAGGACTTAGAGACATCACCGATCCGATGTTTCGACGAGGACTTCAGACTGATTCGACTGATCCGAGTCTCGCGGGCCCCGAAAATATGGTGACTTGAGCATCAAAAATTAGCTGTTGACCATGACAATTGAGGATCTGAAATATATTTTTAGTAATTTCAGCGAAAAGTCAGATTGCATTGATACTTATTTGGGAAGAACGTGGAATTGAACCATGAAAAAATGTGGTATCATGGACAAAATCATGGGGATAATGCGGATAAACTTGATCACGACCTCACGTCCTGAGGTTACTCAAATGATGGGAATTCTATGGGTATCCCAGAACCTGGTTCCAGCCTGGTGCTCAATTGCGATCCAAGAAAACACAATTATGGGGCTATCAAGCAACAACGATTCGTAATGTTTATTCAATGAGGAAGATTCGGTTTTAAATCATCGAATTTAGGGATATGAGTATGAGGGGAAAACGACCAACAGTAGTGTGAATTATGATGGATGTAAACAAGGCTATGATATGGGTTTGGCTAAAAAGGGAGTACACCCCAATTTTGGGTGTGAAACAACACGAATATAGCGTGAAATTCACGAGTAACGACTGCCGAACATAAACCATGTGGGCTTTCAATTTTCAGACAAACCCAAATGGCTATGGCTCAAAATTATTAACCCTATAGTTGGTTGGTTTATGTTAATCTACCATTAAACATGACCATTTTTGGTACCATAATTTTGAGCCATAGCCAAATGTTGGTAGTTCAAGTTTTGAGGCCCTCGCCCCACTGATTTGTGTTTTTCTTTGGTGACTATCCATCTTCGCACACCAAGGTGAGATAGATGACGAATTTGACATGGTTCCCAAACCTTATAAACACTGAAATGGTAGGTAAGTATTCAAAATTCAGAAACTGCTCAACTAATTGATGGGTTCAAATTGTGTTTCATTTTCAACCATATTTGTGATGTGTTATCCCCAATGGACTCTCCTATTCATTGAAGGGGAGTCCATGTATGGCACATTTACGGACATTTGTTTTCCTGAACACAATCAGGGTTGCTCAAACCTATTGAATATGTGCGTAAATGATTGCCGCTTGTGGGGCCAGTGCTTCTACCTCTTTATTTAGCCAAGGTACCAGCCACACGTATCTTGGGGCCAGGGAGCAGCCTTGAAAATAGCCATAAATGGATGTAGACCTACTGTAGACCCCATTGCGGGACACAGCTTCAAAATCGCACATTATTTATCAAGTTGGCCCATATATCCCCCATCATATCCCCATCTTGGTTGGTCCTGTTTCATTCCCTTTTCCCAGCTGCTAGGCTGGATGTTGAACTCGTCCAGATGATGTGAAACCTCCCAGCGATGACAACGAGAGACGGAGATCAGGGTCCAGTTGACTGAAGGGTGTGACCAGATTGGACACTGTTTTTGGTATGTACAAGTCCGTTTTGGTTTGGTGAGATTGAAGCTTCTGGTGGTTCTATCACCAAGTTTATAGACTCCATTAATTAACAAGTTCGATATATTTACATATATTTACCATGAATCCAACAGGTATATGGGTACCCATATATGTGTGAGCTCAGCCAACTTAGCCCAGATAAATCATCCAGATATTTCCATTGTTCTTGCTTAGATCGCCATGTACATCCCGAAGTTCTTTCCGTTAACAAACTGCGGCCACCTTGTGAATGTTTGTGATGAGCCCTTCTCATCCTGGGTTCATCCTGCGCCCCTCTGTGCTTTCCATTCCTTGTTGGCCATGGACAATTTTTCACGCCGGAAATTCACCAAGGCCAAAATCCATGTCCCGTTTTTGCATGTCAGACCGATTCGAGATTCATCGGTCAAATCGTTGGCCCCCTTACCATTCCATCAGCTTTCTGTGGTTTGTTTTCGGGCCCCGGGGCCGCCTCAACTGGAAACACGGGCCTTGTTGGTCAAAACGGAGGTTGAACAATGCAGCGAAGTCCTTGAGGCGAAGTCCGCTGGATCTGGTGTTTCAAACCTGGATATGACAGCCACAATTGCTTTGGTTTTTAGGATCCGCCGCTGGAATTTCCTCCAAAAAATGGGAAGTGTATGTTGAAGCCATGTTAGCCACTTGATTCCCTGGGGATGTATATATTGTTTTTTTTTTTGTTGGGATGAGGTCGATTTATGTATCATGTATCGAAGTATAAAAGTTAAAACCTTGGGGACCAACAAATCACCAAGTTGAACTGGCATATACCCAATGATAATGACCTCCAAACCACACACTGTTTCATTTTAAAGCATGAAATGCTGTCACCAGTTACATATTATTTTCTTGATGAGACACTTTGTACAAAAAGAAGATGTAAATTAGTTCGATTTTAGATATCATAGATAATTATATAACCTATAGTCTTCCTAAAAGCAATGTGAATGTCACATGGATATGCTTCTAAAAAAAAGTACTGTAAATTAAACAAACATACACATATAGGTTTTGACACAAACATATTGTACACAGGCATTAATGTACATTCATTTTCATTGCAGAAGTACACACATATATATATATATATATATACACATCTTCATATGTGCCAAGTATATGGATGTACAACAATTGTATATATATATATATTTGCATACTTCAATAAATTGATCTATTTATAGTTATACTGATATTTCTATATTCAAATATGTATATATGTATATATACACACATGTAAATTGGCGTAAATATTGATATATAATGGTATATGTATATATATATATATACATATTCATATGAACTTGCAAATTGAAGTACAAATAAATAAGTAGATAGATAGATGACTAAATACATAACCAAATAAACAACTAAATATATGACTAAATAGATAACTCTCTCTCTCTCTATATGTGTGTATATATATATATATATCCGCATGCATGCAGGCATCCATACTATCGTGAAATTCCAATTGACACAGGCCACTGCTGGCACTCAGTACATGAGTCATGTCCGATCAGGTGCAGCGGCGCCGAGTGCAGCAGATCCCGGATCCCGGCCATTCTCCCAGCAGCTGTTGTTTCGAAGGAGTTGTAGCATGCAGTAGCCATGTAGCCGTAGCCAGTTGTTGATTTTTACCGCATTGTGATAGCCAGCATTACTGCAACGTACCGCAATTTTTGCTGCTCGTTTGAACTTTGCCAGGTTTGAGCTGAAACAGAGAGCATGTGCAACATCAAAATTGCAAGAATTGAAATTCAGTACCAGACATTCACCATGATTGCTTTCGAAACAACAAGTGAGATTGTTTGCAACTTCATTTCCAGTTGCCGCGCCCCAGTGTCATGGGGCTGACGATTGTGAGGGCACCAGGGCCTAACACGAGGGTGTTGGAGCCTTTGCGCCCCGCCAAATTCACTCCTCATATGCCTGCGCCTATTCACCATGGGCAGACAGAGGCAACCTCTGCTGCGCTTTGCATGTTCTTTTTTGCCGCCAGTTTGGAGAAGCGCAGGCGAAGGAAGAGACAGACAGTTTTGCATAAGCAGCTTGGTGAGTTGGGAAACTGTTTCTCCGGGGCGACGGTGTTTGTCACTGATGAGGGGGCACAATTCTGCTACTTTCTGACATGAGGGCAGATATTGTAGCCGCATAACCATGCCCAACCCCCCTGAGATCTTAGTTCTGGCAGCAGCTTCAGGACAGTTGCGGGAGCTCACAATGATGGAAGGGCGGAGTCAACCCGAGTGGCTCGGGATGATGTCATCAGCAACGGTCCTCTGAACATTTTCGAGAGCGACAGTGGCAGCACTGGCGTCGCAGTGTTGCCAAATCCATCAGTCGATGAGACGAAGGTCAGGGGTGGTTGTTCTTTGGTTCTAGCTTCAAAAGGGCTTTACTCCACGTCCAAGTGCATGTGTTTCTTTCAACAATCTTTTAAGACTTTTTGTTTCAGACTGCCGTGCGGGCCGCAGGATCTATATTCCATTAGTTGCCAGTCTGATGAGTCCTTTAGTTTGATGGAGGAGGAATTCATTTTAAAAAATCAGATTGGCGACGCGGCCTCTTGTTTGCGGTGTTGCCGCCACAGGTGCAATGGGATGTGATCGGCGCTTTTCTCATTGGCAGCGTCGCGTTACCCGCTTGGCATGTTTTGCCAGTCTTCCTCGATCTGAAGATTGCAGCAGACCCTGGACTGCCTGGATTAACCCAAGACACTCTTCCAATTTCAACAACGGTGACTTGCCTGTTGTGGATGCTTGTGGATCCTGAAGCTTTTGACTTTGTTTATCATCTTTGTCATTCTCTGATCTGAGCTGCATCTCACACGATATGATACAGATGGTTGGTTTTTCTTGCCTCCTTTTGTCAAGCCAGCTTTGCCCTTTCGCAATCCTTTAGCTTTGAGGCCATCTTTGTTGGCTGGCTGGCAAGTGCTACGATCTTAGACAAAGCGCTTGAAGCTTGGATATATAAATCCAAAGGCTTTCAAAGGGATTGCTGATTGCATCTGATTAGCCAAAGGTACTTGTACCAGCAATCTTGATCCTCCCAGTGCTCAAGTATGGAACATTTTGGTAAAGCAGGAATGTAGCATGTTTCAAGGTGACAAGGCACGACACATTGAATGCCGTATTTAGTATCTGATTCTTGCAGATTCGGTTTGACTTAATCTACAGCCGGGAAAGGACGAGCCTTAATCGAATTTCAGGAAGCGTACAACGGTGCTCCAAGACATGGAGGAGATAGGGCGGTACTAGGGTGTGTCCCAATGTGGTCATGTGGCATCTTGGTGTCATGTCCCGTGTCCCCACCCTGTTCTGGTTGCTATTTGTGAGATGTTTTGTGTCCCCTTGACATGTTCGACGATAGTGCTGCCAGTGTGTTCGGACCTGTAGCTGCTAAGTTTACGTCGGGGGTCTTTCACTGTACCCGTGTGCCGCCACAATGTGACAAGAGGTGAGACTGCAGTATCAGGCTTGAACGAGGATTATTCCTGGAGACTTAGTACTCCTGCGCTCTTTGTTCTCCTTAGTGGTAGCTTTGGGTTGCGCATTCACATGCTTGTGTATGTGTGTTCCAAGTTCGGAGCCGTGTTGCTCAAATCACGTTCTTCGTCGGGGGTCTTCTGGTGTCTGAATGTGGGTTTGCGCGGGGTGTGATTTTATTGTAGATGTTGCACACGAGGGATATCGCGGCTACATCCAATCACGTTCGGTTGAAGCACCATTGTCTTGGCTTTGTTCTAGAGGATGCTGTGAGGGTGTGTATGGTTGTGAGTGATCCTGTTGTGTTGTGAAGGAGGTCGCAGTGCTGATGGCACGTTGTCCGCCCTACTGGTTGGTGGCTCTTGTGACGCTGTCCCGACATCACAAATATCACTGCAGTGTGGAGCTGCGCTGTGTCTGCCATGCCCATGATGCAGGTTTAATGGCTTGCGAGGAAGTTTTGCGAGGTGTCATGCTGTGAAGAACACAATGATTTTGTTCGGGTCCTGTTGACGAGGACTGTTTGGGTAGGTCATGATGCATTGGATCTTGTGGTGTTTTGTTTTTTCTTGCAACGCGCAGAGAGCTTTGAGCATGTTCTGACTGTGCCTTCTCATTATGAATCCCTTCATGTGGTGAGTGATGTTCCAGTCCTGTCAAGTGCTGAAGCAGCAGCCTTTCAGATACTGTGAAGTTGAAGGATGATGCGACGCTGATGCGATGTCCCATGGTTGGAAGGTGATTTGATGCTCCAGTATGTTGTGACCACATTGTAGCCTCCTGGTTCGATGATTTCGATGGATTTTGTGGCCACGGTTGCCGGTGTTCCGCGGATAGATGCTACGGTTGCCGGGCTCGTCTTCTGGTAACGTAGCGTCCTGAGGCTTAAGTTCTGGATATCGTTACTTTGTTTGTGGTGAACGTTTTGTGGTGGTAATCCGTGGTATTTTTTTTTGTGAGGGATGTGTTGCAGTATCAGGGTTACTGACTCTGCCGTGAATTTTGCACGTGGCTCCACCATCCTTTAGCCACAGAATGGCAGGTAAATCCTGGTATGTTGCATCTTGGGTTTATGATGAAACACAACTTTTCCAATTTGCTTACCTTTTCCGAGGAAGTGTTTGACCAGAAGCAGCTCCTTGTGCTGCACGTCATTGGTCTCTTGGTGGTACTCCTGGCAATGGTGACTCTGCCGTATTTGACGGCAGGGAATCTGATGGTCTTCACTGCTATCAGGTGAGGCTTTCAATTTTCAATGGTAGGTTGACTGAGGATTTTATTTGTGAAATCTTTGTAGCATCAATTGAGCCCACGAAGATTCAGCTTTCCAGTCCTTCTCCGGATGATCAAACAAAGGAAAAGATGACTGAGCCAACTGAAAGCAACACACATGAATGAAGCACTTGGTGCAGGTTTGTCTACGGCCTCCTCATGAACATCACGGCTCTTCAGTGCATTTACATACAAGAGCGGCTTCCAAAAGATCAAGGCAATCAAGTGCTTGTCCTAAACAGCATCGTATACTGTCTTGTCACCGTGTTGATGGCTTGGTCATGCAGTGGACTCACGTTGGCGATGGATTGGAGATTCGAAGCCATCTTTTGGTGCAGCGCACCTCTTGTCCTCTCTCTTGCTGTTGGTTTTCCTGATAGCTGGAAGATTATGCAATCGCTTCCAGTGGCCGTCCGCAAAAAGCTCCGCAACATCCAGAAACCTTCAGCGGCAGAAGTTGAAAACGGCGAACGTAAAAACCTGACCTTTGCAGAGAACCGAAACATCGTGTTCTGGCTTTGTTGGCAATACGTAATTTTCGTAGATTTTCGTAGTAAACTCAGTCTGCAAATTCACAACATCTAGGACTTGCTTGGGCAGATTTTCGATTTGCTTTGCTTTAAGATGCTGAACGCAATGGAGGAAGTGTGGATGACATGCCTTCGAGCGTAAGTCGCAGACTCACCCTTTGTCCAGTCATGGCATACCGTTGCGTCACTGACCAACAAACTGACCTCATGTTTTCCTACTCATAGCGACACTGTATATAGTCATGGCTGGCGAAGCCAGAGTTGAAGATCACTCGAGGTGATCGATCAAGTCGTGGACGATGTAAACGTGAACATTTTGCTGTTTTTTTTTCAAATGTTGTTCTGAGGTAGCGCTGGCCGTTGCATTTCTCGCTTGTGGCAGCGGCTTCTACGGTCTAACCTACTCAGCTGGACAACTCTCTCCTGACATTTACATGAGCTGCTGCTCGGATTTGAACGTAGTTGCCTTGCCAGGACCTGCGTGTCTTTGCTTTCTTTTTGGTTTACTTTTGCAAGCCTGCAAGAACAATGAAGGTATGCTTTTGCATGGTGGTGACATCCTTGGCTACTTGCTGGCTCTCACAGCAGACAAGTACGGAAGGAACAATGTTCAGGCGGCTGGCAAAAGGGCCTGAGAGGCCTTGCCCATGAACTGTTTGCGACGTTTTCAAGTCACCACATGTCAGCATGTACACAGGGAGGGGGATCGGCCTTGAAAGTTCATCAAAAATCCACAGATCCGCATCACATTCCCTTATTTCCTCCCACCCACAGTGCCAGGCGTTGTGCTTCTTCGCGGCTTGCGCATGCTTAATGCTTTGCAGCACAGGGGAGCCTGGAACTCCCTTCGTGCTATCATCTGCGGTGGTCGGGCGCCTGTGCTTGGACGTGTGCTTCACAACTATCTATGTGGCTTTGGCCCAAATCTTTGTTGGTCGGGCTTCGAAGGTTGCCTTCACCACCTGTGAGACTACAGCACGTGTGGGTGGAATCATCGCTCCCTTAAGTGGAACATGGCCCACAACAGCGCCATGTCTCAATAGACACTGCTGGCAGTTTCTTTTTCCTCTGCTGTGCTCAAACCTGTATAAACTCATACTGTACGCATTTCCCCGGCTTGCCTCCGATATGATCGATATGTTGAGCCTGATCAGATACAGAATGGCGCACAAAATGTAAATGTAAGTGTGGAATAGTGTGCATATACTGTGTATATATATAACATTTAGCGATATTGTTTATTTAGTTTTTTTTGAAATACATATTGCAGTATGTTTCTATGTTCCTCGTGTTGGTTTGCAAACCATTCAGGTATCCTGTCCGCTCTTTGCCAGCATTTGCCTAGCGGCAGCTTGCTGTACAATGACATTACCTGAGGGTGCCGCGGAACTCAAGGATGAAAAAACACAGCCTTCAAAGGGAAACAACGAGAGCAGTGAAATGGCCTTGGTGAATGAAGAGACGCAATTCTTTACAAACGTTGTGGCTTGACAACTCCTGGGACCCATGGTGCACATGGTGAGTCCTCGTGTTTAAGTTTTTTTTTGTGTCTGATCATTGCCCCTTCGGATTGAGGCAGCTAGATGTTGTTGGCATTAGCTAGCCTTAGTTATAGCTAGCCTTAGTTATATAGCCTATGTTGGGCTAGCATGACCTATCTTGGTTAGAACGCATCCAACGAGTCTTGATCTTGGATGTGTTGCTCACTTGCAACTTGATTTTGGATTCTTTATTTTGCAAACTGGCCGTGCATGCCAAGCAATGCTGGTGCCGGGAAACTTCGTTGGCTGTCATTGGACAGGTCGGAAAAGACCGCGTGATTGGATTTGATGCATTGACCTGCCACAACGATTTGAACTTTTGATATACAACTATATAACTTATGTTTAAGGGGTACTCTCAAGTCATGGGGTGTCCCGATGTAAAATATTGTTGTTTCAATACTAAGTCATGGTCATCCATTTTCCTTCGATGACTGTTGTAGCTCCATGACTTCGGACATCTCCTTGGATCTTGAATCTTTGCCATGTCAGGCGTTCCGCCCTGCTGAATGGGCCGGCTTTCTTGTGGTATGTTGCAATCAAAAGTGAACATGGTTTTTGAGGTTCGGCTTTGGAAAGTGGCATAAAGATAGTATTTTGCGCCCTTGTCTTCAATATCATCACTACCTGGTGGCTGCGGTTTCCAAAAAACCATGTGGTTGCCTCGGCCTTACGACGCATTTGCATGCACCGGGTGACAACGGATCCTGCTGGATATACTGGCATGCTGCTGTAGTCTAGTAAAGGCAGAATTTCTTACTGTAAATTAAATACCACGTTGCAATTTGATATCCCATGTTCAGGCTGTGGATATATGGATAAACACAAGGGCAAACAGCGTTTCTCTTCACCGCAGAGAAAGTGCAGATGTACTGGTCAAACCATGGACCACTCATGGCCTTCGGCCAGAGAAAAGGATTCGGGTGCAGTGCAGTGGTTTCTTGCTGGCCCTTGGTGCGGTCACAGGATGCAAATCAAACTTCCAGGAACCCAGGCCAGTAAACATGTCACCACAAGAAATCCAGCCCTATTTGTGGTTCTTCTAGAAAGGTTCAATGGCAGTTCAGTCGCCAATGAATTGCTTCAGGGGTATCTCAGACCTGGGATTGTTGTCCTGCAGTCGTGCGGCCAAATTCTGCAACAGTTCCACAAGCGGATCAGGCGAAATGCTAAATTTCACCTGTTTCCATGCATAGATAAAATTAGATAAACATGGACGAGCTGACAACACAGCTTGGATTTGAGCGGCAGGACCTCAACTCCACTTCGTTTGCACAGTCTAAGTTGCATATGCGCCAGAAGCTTTGGGGCAATCTGTTGACAATGGGTCCACAGCCACATGAAACGACTCAAATTTGGCCAATTGCTTTTGGTGTTCATGTTGAAACTGCAATTTCCTACTGGCCAATGAATTTCGGGCCCAGTTACCCTATTCAGTATTTTCTAAACAAGCGCACCGTGGCGTGCTGCGCCGCCATGCCTGTGACTGTGCTGCAAGCACGCAGCCGTGGGCCATGTTCATGGTGCTGCAAGAAACTCAGGTGACCTCTGGGATGAAAGAACCCGCCACACATGGGGCCTGACATGTTGGGCCAGTTGGGGGTACAGCACCTTTTCAAATTTTCACAGCATATGACATGTATTTTTGCTTCCCTCTTTTTGGGTCTGAAGGATGTTTCAAGTATGCTGATTTTGATGATGTCTAGCTCTGTGCAGCCCCAATTTTGACAACGTTACTAATTTTGTGCATCCACTCCAACCTTTTCTCAGGATACAGTACAGCCTTTTTTTTGGTCAAGGGCTTGCACGTTTACATTGAGTTGATTTTATTCTTGCCTGGCGATCATATGGCATGGACATCGCCAAAGCTGCAATCTAAGATTTGCAGGTTCAAGGGACATCGAATATCCCTATGCTTCAGCCCTCACCACCCTCCTGGATGCAGCAAGACCAATCCTTGCACGTGGATTGACGAATCCTTTCAACGTTTCCCATCCTGCTTTTGTCATATCTTTGTTCTAGCATGAAGAAATCTATAGTTCCTTTTGGGTGATAGACTTAGTTAGCTGAATATGGGGCCCAACGGTTTTGGGTTTTGTGGATTTCAGTTTGAAGTATGAAAGGTCACCATCTCACAACTTGGGGAGATGTTCAGTTTCGGTCACTGGAGAGGCTGTTGAAGTTTCGCATTGATCAAAATGCAGACGACGAAGTGGTGATTCGACTGCGCTCGCGCATTGAGGAGGTGTGAGTCTGTGGATGAAGTTGCAGTGTTGAAGCAAATGGGTACTGCCAAGCAGCTGTTTGTCCCCCTAAACAGACCATTTGAGGGCAAGTGGTTGGCCGTAAACGTGTTGAGTTGTGAAAAGAATGCTAATCGACTCCCGGTAGTGTCGCTGGTACTGGAACCTTTGAACACTGGGGATTTACAGGGACTCCTGGGACGAGATTTGGAGATTGCACCGGCCAAAGTGGATTGACGAACATATCTACTCGAGATACAGAATTTGTGGCGGATGCTTCGTGACTCGCAAGATTGGCTCATGACTTGGGGGTCGATGATGCGAAAAAGGGATGGCTCAAGTTTTCAATGAGGGTATGACCAACCATTTGTGGGTCCAAAACGGTACTTTGCCCCACACCCATCTGGGTTTGTTTGAACAGCTGACAAGGATTAACCCATTCCATGTCTTAGATAATCTTAGAATGGCCATAAATTGGAAGCCCATCCCCGCACAAAGCCAGATTCAGTTTGGCTAATCTTATGACTACCAATCCTGCTAAGCGTGAGAAGGCTATGGAAGTGGGCCTGTGAGAAGACTTCGGCTACTCTATTCATCTGCATTTTGTCTCTTCAAATTTCCTCAAACATACAACCATTATTGTTGGTTGAACTCCCCAATGGAGATATCCATATGCCATGTTATAATACAAACCGCAACACTTCATTCATGGGAATCATAATATGTCCGCGTTATACCCCCCATTATTAGCACCAAAAAGATGCAGTAAAAGCTAATCTTACCACTTTGGGATTGGAGTTTAGCAGAATCTATCGGTTGGTGGCAACCAATTTTTGATCATTTTTGTGGGTCCATGGCCGACACCAACTGTCAATGTCGTCAGATCTCGCCGGACTATCTTTTCTTGATCCTCCCCCCAAGCGACTTGGCAAACGCGGCTTTTCAAGGACGGTGGCCGTGGAATTCACCATAATTGTCACCAAATTGTGCTTCCCAGTTGGTAGCACTGACCTCTTTCATTGATCAGGTGTTGCCAACAACGAAAGGAGACTCTTAGGAAGGGATCCCGGAGAAACGGGTGCAAAGAATTTTGAAATCCTGGCTTGTGACAGTAGTCGAACACACTTTCCGTGTTTTCCATTAGTTCCATGGTGTTTTGGGACTACTCCGAAAGAACTAGAACTGGAATATGCCTTGATATGCATCCCATGTAGTTGTCACGTTCACCCAGATTCTATGGGTCACCATTCCGTTCCATTGGTAAACCACATCAGCCAGTGGGTCAGCTGGGTCAGTTGGGACGCCAAGTGACCCAGCCAAGGGCACATCAGCGAGTTCTTCCGAGCCTTGGCCGCAGGGATGTGGGAAAGCCCATGCCATAAACTTACCATGACTGGGGATGGTTTATGGCATTGGACTTCCCACATTAGACCGAAAGGAGTGAGTTTTTCCATCGCTTGCCGCTTGGATTCTGCATTGTGCAGATTTTACAACGATACACTTGTGCTGAACCCTGGTCGAAAGCGACCCAAAGTGACCTTCAATTCGGTCATCTCCCATGTTTTTTTCCGAATGGAGGACAAGGAGTCAGAAGTCTTTTTGTTCTTCATTTGCTTCTTCATTTTTTGCCAGGATGTTTTTACGTCGGACAGATTGATGTTGCCCAAGGAATCGAAAGCACCATCGGCGAGGGTGGCTTTGGAACTGTTTTTAAAGCCAAACCAACGCCAGAAGGATGCAAGCTGGTTGCTGGGATCCGTGGGTCGCCGCTGGATGGGAGATTTCACACAGCAATTTGATACCACTCTGAGGTATGTCGCGTTTTTGTAGTCCGGGGGGTATGGCTCTAGAGATCAGTGAAAAGAATGGTACGATCCCATGGGTCTTCGCCACAACTACTTAAGGCATCATCAGGCGGTTGTTGCATGTTGTTGCTACCTTTGTTCGTGTTTCTGTTGCTCCTGAGCTGCCACTGTTGTTACTTCCAAATGTTAGTCTTTCTGCAACTACTCTCACTGGTAGCTGCTGTTGTTGCCATTGCCGTGCCATTGATGAGGTGCGGAGGCTTCAATCCAACAAGCCCTACGCAGCTCGGTTACAGATGTCAAACCAGTCACAAACCGAATGGATGTTTTCGAAACTGCAGGTTTAACAATGAGCATTGAATGGGCTTCAACCCAGGTACGCTGTGATGGGATATAAATAAATAAACATATATATATATATATAATTATATATATGTATATGTATATGTATATGTATATGTATATCTATATGTATATGTATATGTATATGTATATGTATATGCATATGTATGTGTATATGTATGTGTATGTGTATGTGTATGTGTATGTGTATGTGTATATGTATATGTATATGTATATGTATATGTATATGTATATACCAACCATGATTAATTATTGGGTTGGGTATCCCCCATCTCATGGCAACTTTACACTAGAGAACGATGATCAACTTGTGTGTTTTGGGGATTTCTCAACATTTTCAGACCAGACCAAACGTGAAGAGGGCTTGATTGAGTACATCTGAAGGGCATGTCTCAGAAAAACATTGCACAGCCGGAGTAGCTGTTAACTGCTGACAACGAGGCCATCAAAATGGTGAAACTGCAGAAGAAAGCCGGCTTGGCTGAGGAAGCTGCTTGGTGCCATGTGCTATTTTGCTGCAGGGGTGAAAAAAAGGTGGGATTTCTCAACGATTCACAGGCCAGTTGGGACTTCTTTCCTTTGAGGAGCAACAAGCAATGGAGATAAACATCCGGTATTATCAGGATTGAGAATCTCACAACGGCCAGGTTGTCAGCCTGCAGGCTCTAAGCACATAAAACGCCCTTGAAAACAAATACTGTCGAGACTTACTACGCCTCTTGTATATTCCTCCATATTGCTGCTGGTTCAGGATTATATACTTCAAATCACTCAAGGATATTGGAGTGCTTTTCAACTCCCAAATCCACATCTGGTAGATTTGTCATTGCCAAAAACACTAAAGCATGCCATATTTTGGAAATGGGTCAAATTTGGGATACCCTGAAGAACGAATGATCGGCGGTCCTCTTGAACCTTGACCCAAACCCCTTGTTGGCCGAACGGCACGCTCGCCACTCAATCCTATCTTCCTGATTCCAGAATTCCCTGCGCATGGCCCTCCAAAATGCATAGTGTGGTAAAGCCAATGCCATAAACCATCTCTGAAATCAGCATTTTTATGAGTGGGATTTCAACCATCTCCAGTCTTGGTAGGTTTATGGCATTGGGTTTACTACATTAGATCCACTATTTCATAAAATATATATAAAGCAGGGTTTCTTTTGGTGGGTCGCCATGGCGCTACCTGCGCTGGCTCCGCCTATGGCGCTTCCTGCGCATCCGCCTTTGTCAGGCAGGGGTATTGGGTTCAAAAGTGGTGGTTGGTTGTGGTTATTTGTGCGGTGGTACTATGGTCTCATAAGGATCAAGTATCTTGTTCGCTTCATATTATGGGATCAGCAATCAAAGCTGAGAATTACAAGCGAGGGGTTTTACATTCCAAGTCTGATTACCCAAGGATACAGCCACTTGCTGTACTGGAATTCGAAACAGCAGCTACTGGCAATTCATAGATCAGAGACCTGGGTCGAAACATCGCATATCATGTAAGTGTTTCTCCAGAAATGATAATGGATGGGAGATGACTTTAGATTTTAGATGTTTTTTCTGCCCCCCTAGTTGAAGAACCATCAAACATGAAAAGCATCCTTGGTTGAGTAGGTGCCCGGCCTGATGTTGTGCCCGGCAATG
The DNA here is from genome assembly GCA_003297045.1 of Symbiodinium sp. clade C Y103. NCBI lineage: Eukaryota > Dinophyceae > Suessiales > Symbiodiniaceae > Cladocopium > Cladocopium sp. clade C. Next base: position 74,719 of record BGPT01002285.1, on the reverse strand, counting down.
GCCGCAGCGGTGTGATGAACCATCGAAGATGGCTTCCCATGGCAGCCTTGGGAGGCTCGTTCTGTGTTGATTCAAACTCCAAATGGAGGTTTCCTAAGATAGGGGTACCCCCAAATCATCCATTTATAGATGGATTTTCCATTATAAACCATCCATTTTTGGGTACCCCCATTTTAGGAAAATCAGTGAACTTGAGGGGGTATCCCCATTTTTAGACAAGCCCACATGAACTCGCATGGAGTTTTTGATACAATCCACCAAACTGATCACACACACACACAACAATTGGGATGAAAGACAATCCTCTGCCAATTGCCGGACTTATACGTTATTTTGAAGTCCCGCCCTCAACTGTCAATCTATAGCTAGGATGGATTTTTGAATCATAACTGATGAGACTGACTAAATATTGACCACATGTTTCAAACTTATATCAAACGATATCATCGATTTTGTTTTTTGAAGACACATAACATGTATATATATATATATGTTGATTGCATATGCATGCCGGTGTGTGTGAGCACCTTCCATCTTTCACTTGGTCACCAAGGGCATCCGAATGCCGCAGGGACTCTCAAGCGATCAGGNTGTTGATTGCATATGCATGCCGGTGTGTGTGAGCACCTTCCATCTTTCACTTGGTCACCAAGGGCATCCGAATGCCGCAGGGACTCTCAAGCGATCAGGATAAAAGGTGCCCGTTGGTGCAGTGCAATGGCTTGCACGTTGTGAGGTCGCTACCAGTCATAAAGA